>CATIWQ010270135.1:0-17286 GCA_949673415.1 Euphorbia schlechtendalii | reverse complement strand
ATGACATACAACCATGTGACTTTGCTGTGTGGATCGGTCCAACCCCATGTTTTCAACATGTGCCCATGTTCATGATCTACTTTACCAAGTGACATAGCAACTACATTGCTATAGATCATCCAACATACAAGTCTTTCGTTTCATTCATTCCCATGATCAAAACAGACTTGGGACATGTATGATTATCAATCAATGGATACTCTACTCATATTATAGCACAAGGTATAAATGCAGTAGATTATTGCCTTTATAATGTGACACTACATGAATCAATGCCTTTAGAACTAGGGCACATCAACAATTCCAATACTATCTACATATCACATAATCAAAAGATGTAAAGCGGTGCATTTATATCAAATTTAGAAAATCGGTAAGAATTGGAAATGAAAGACCCAGCAATTGGCAGCAAGTAATACCACAGAGAATATATTTGTTATAATATCCATAATAAATACAAGCAATGCTCGTACGGTAAAAACTAAGGAATGGTGGTGGGGTGCCTAAAGTTTACATGTGGTATAAGACCAAACCCCATAAGTGCGTGTGTTTGGGACGTGGATGACAGCAGGTGAATGATATCAGCATTCAGCAATATTGTCATAATTTATTCTTCTCTCTCTCTTTTTTTTATTTTCAAGAAAAATATATAGGAAAAAAGAAAAGAACAATGAATGTTACGGACACTATACTTCCAATTGCACCAGACAGATACAGATACCGTTACTTAGAAGTTCACCTATTCATCGGGCGGGTCGGGTTTGACGGATTTTTTTATAAAAAACGCTAACCCAAGCTCATATTTTAGAAATTCGGGTTCGGGCCGGGTTTACAAGGTCATTCTTAAACCCGGCCCAACCCCATGAATGTTTTTTTTCTTATAAAATTTTTTATTAAATTAAATTAAAAATATATAAAGTAGATAAAAAAATGTTTAAAGTTTTAATATAATTACAGTGTTTAGTTAAAATCTTTAATATTTAGTAACATTTATTTTAATCAAGTATACAAATTTAATAGGATAAAATATAGGAATTTAAAATAATTATAAATTTAATGTATAAATATATAATAAATAAATAAAATTATTCGTCGAATCCGGTTCGGGTCGGGCTTGAGTATTTATATAAAAACCAAGCCCGACCCATAAATCTTCGAGCTTTGACGGGTTCGGGCTCGGGCCGGGCTTTTTCAAAAAACGAGTGTCCAAACCCGGCCCTTTGAAACGGGTTCGGGCCAAGTCGGGCGGGTACCCCGGCCCGCGAGAAGTATCTAAAGATTAAGACTACCCGCCGCCTTGTAACTATAATCATACTTATACTAAATATTCAACCTTCAACCCTCATTTTTTTTGTAACAAATATATTTGATTTAGTTGTTATTAATTATGTTGTAGTTTGTTAATAGTTTTTTCCAAAACAAATAAAAGCTTATAATTGTGCGTTATAATTAAACTTTTAAAACCGTAAAAATTAGGTTTTAACTACAAGTTTTATATGTGATGGAGTGTAAATTTTTCTTTATATCTAGTGTAAGAACAACTACTAAATTTATTTTAAAAGTAACATACAAACAAATGACAGGAGTTGTCACTATATATATAACAATTGTTTTAATTTCGTTTATTTCTGATATGAGATTCTCTATATGTCTCCCCCAATATGTACTAATTAGAGAAGATAGTAAAATTTATCACCTGATGTGTCCGAATTGGTGAGTGTGAACAATGACCTAACTCAACCCGAAAGGTACATCAAAGGGTGATGTTTTTCTCACATAAATAAGGAGCATCATTGCTCAATCAATGTGGGACATTCAACACTCCTCTCACGCCTAAATTTATTTGGAGCATGAAACAAACATCAAAGAGTGTCACAATATCATAACCGGATTCTGATACCATGTAAATAATAGTCTAACTCACCCCTAAAGGTAGCTTGAAGGGTGAGGTTGGTCTCATATATATATAGGAGCATCATTGCTCAAGCCTCAACCAATGTCGGATAATCTCAACATCTCCAATATATAGAATCTGTCGACCTTTAGAGTATTGAACCAGATAAGCTGAGTAAACATACAAGTGGACCATCTAACACAAAACTAATTGCTTATAATACTAATCAATATA
Source organism: Euphorbia schlechtendalii (assembly GCA_949673415.1). Classification (NCBI taxonomy): domain Eukaryota; kingdom Viridiplantae; phylum Streptophyta; class Magnoliopsida; order Malpighiales; family Euphorbiaceae; genus Euphorbia; species Euphorbia schlechtendalii. Next base: position 15,158 of record CATIWQ010270135.1, on the reverse strand, counting down.
TATCATTTATATATCACTCATTTTCTTCCATTATTTCTGTTGATGGTTATAACTCCATCATCTCAACGGTATACACATGTTAAGTATCTTCATTCCAAGTTTTATATTGACTATCATAGAAAATCGACTTGATTAATTATGCAACAAATTAGGAGTAGAAAATTGTTAAAATATTCAGCAGTTATTTAGAAAGTTTTTATTTTTTTATTTTTTAAATTCTCTAATTATTTGTTTAATTATTGCTCTATAAAATACAAATTATTATACAGATAAATTTATGAGAAGAACAACCGCAAATTCTTTGTCATCCTATTATCTTTTAATTCATGCTTCAAATAAACCAACAACAATAATTAACTAAGCACTTAATCAAATTGTGGTATTATAATATATATATAATTGATGAATGAAGATTAGTTCGATCCATTAGAAGCAGAAAGGCTTGAGGATGAATGCTTTTATACCTCATACTTGGAGATTTAGACATTTAAATATTTAAATACGCAAACACTGCCTTATATTACACGTTATATATACTCATTATTTATTCATTCAGAAAATTACAATTTTATCCTTAATTTGTCCACCCATCAATCTTGCACCTTATATATGTCACTCTATACCTTAAACCCTCTCCTCCAACTCATTTCATTGATTACCAGCATTACACAACATCCATCTATCTATCTATCTATCTATAATGAGCGGTAATAATTATGACAATTATAGTAATGTTAATCTTCCGCCTGGTTTTCGATTTTATCCAACTGAGGAAGAACTTGTAGTTCATTTCCTGCAGCGTAAGGCTGCTCTTTTACCATGTCATCCCGATGTCATCCCGGATCTCGATCTTTACCCTTATGATCCTTGGGAACTCGATGGTTCGTACTAACTCATTCGCTCATCTTTTTATTATTTGCTTAAAAGCAATATTTTCAGTGGTTAATTACTAATAAAACTGCAGGTAAAGCATTAGCAGAAGGAAGGCAATGGTATTATTACAGCAGGAGGACTCAAAATAGAATGACAGAGGATGGCTATTGGAAGGCAGTTGGCATTGATGAAGCTGTTCTTACAGCTACTGGGAACAAGAGAGTTGGCATTAAGAGATATTTCGTGTTTTGTATTGGTGTTGGTGATGCTTCTTCTAGTATCAAAACTAACTGGATCATGGAAGAGTTTCGATTATCTTCTTCTTCTTCTTCCGACTCGGCTTCCTCTAGTAGACCCTCCAAATCAAGAGGACGTTCCAAATCGGTAAATCTTTCCGTTTCATATTTAGAATATTTTCTGAATTAAGTTCGAATTCTTCGAAGCACTGACTTTTATGGAAAAATAATGACTCGAGTTGTGCGGCGAAATTTGCAGGACTATAGTAAGTGGGTGATATGCAAAGTGTACGAGAGAAATAGCGAAGAAGATGACGATAATGACGGGACAGAACTGTCATGCTTGGATGAAGTATTTTTGTCACTAGATGATCTTGATGAAATAAGTTTACCAAATTAGCTAGAGATAGCAACTCATGCAAGTTGTGAGATAATTATGTAATAATCTTATATAATCCACTACTTAAATACCACTACTGTTATCCTTTTTAAATCATGTAACTGCAAGTTTGAACTTCAACATGTAGCAAAACCTATAAAGAAAACATTTGTAGGATTGCAACTTTAACATGTATAAAATACAGGTTACATCCATTTAAGGAACATGGAAATGGAAAATAGCTACTCAGCTTCACCTATAAAAAATAGTAACATAATGCATGAAGCATTTCATACATAAGCACCTGTTAGTGATTGATTTTATAGTTTAAATGGATGATTTATTTATTACATGGAAACGGCCATGTAAATGAGATGGAAAGAAAATTGAAAATGGAGAGTGGAGACAAAGATGCCCACGTGGAAGGGTGAATGGTGGGGGCCCAGGAAGCACTGACGGTAAGAGGAGAGAGATTTGGAACAAAGCATAAGCATATGGATGGATAGATGAATCATTCATAATTAATGGCTTTTTATTGTTTTGGAGTTTCAGTTTTAGCTTTTCATGCGAATTGATGGGAATTTGGTGCATGAGTTATAGTTTTAAAAATGTGGCTGCTTATTGAAGCATTGGGTCATATGTGATGCAAGCATTGTCCCGCACTTTACAACTGCCCTCACCAATTAATCATTCTTTCCCACGCTTCTACTCCCTACCTTCTCTCATTTTCTTCATCATATATTTACTAGTGTGAGTGGCGGAGGGGTGGTTGTTGTTCACCTCCGTCACTGGAAAAAATTAAAATTATCTTAGCTTTTTCTTGGTAACTCACTGAGTAAATTTATTGTTTTTATTGTTTTTCTTACTTTATTAATGTTTGACATCCCTCATTTTGTGCACTTGCACCGCCACTTTCAAATTGTGGAAATTTATACCGTAAAATGTAAAATGGAATCGAATTTTATTATTTTAATTCTATGAAATTCTATATTATAAATTTCACTAGATACAAGATCAATTTCGTACATATATCGCAACCAAAAAAGGTTAGTTCACAAATTTTGTGTGGGACATCAATTTTGATCTTTTGGAAAGTGATAACAACTCACTTAAAGGCACATGATCCATCAGGTTCATTACACTTAAAACCCAATCAACCCAATAACTAAGTTGGAGGTTATGAATGGGTTACCACATCTTGGCAATTATACCACTGCCACGTCTTCAACCGCATCGGAAATCTAGTGCATGCACTGTCTCACTTCACTCAGCTTTATCCTACTTCCTCCTCCTTTTCAATTAATTTGAACGTCGGAGAGGTTTCGCTGGTTCATCGGCCGAGCCTATCTAACCTCAGTCTTATTGTGTTGCAGGTTACCGCATTTGGGTCACTTGATATCAGAAAGCAATCTCAGAATGACAATTAGACAAGGATTCTCTAAAGTAGGTAGATGGTAAATTTGTAAATTTCACTTAATCTTAATGATTAAAATTCGTTGAAATTTACCAAAATTCGTATGCCGGGAATCATTTTCCATTACAGTTAAATAAATTTGAGGAAAGCATGATGAATATAACACAGAATTACAAATATATATTTTTCATTCACAATTGGTGTATGGCCGGCTTTTTTTATGATTTCTACGATGGACTAAATAAATTGCCGGGCTTTCTTTAAGCTATATCCGGTCCATATGCATACTTCACATTTTTTTTTTTTTTTGAAAAATTACCATATTTTATCCAGTATCTATAAATCTGTATAATTATACCTTGTTTTATATTTCACTACAAATCTATGCTTCAATTGATCCTTGCATATATGGAGAGAACGATTACTTTTATAAATTTATATTTCATACAAATTGAAAATTGAAGCACCGTTATATTGACGAGAGAACGGATACATTAAACAAAATATTTTACCATAATAAAAATAACATAATATTATTATATTGGAAAATAAAAAATACTTGTAGTATTGGCAAAAAAGATAACAATAAATGATGTAATAACTCTTCAACATGTATATTACGATTCACTTTCTGTAAACTAAAGGATTATAATTATACTTTATTAAACTCAGTCTTACAATAATTACATATCCTTAATTCCTCATATAAAATAATTCATTGGGATGTAACTCGTGAACCAAACTTACGACTGTGTCAACTTATTCTCCTTGCACATTGATTTTATTTAATTGTAAAATGCAATCTCGTCATGTTTGTCTATTTACATTTTGGTATTCTGGACATCTCTTTTATTCAGGCCGGTCCTAACAAATTGAGGATCTTAGGTAAAATAATATAGAAATTATTAAAATGGGCCATCGGTAAAAAATTATGATTAAAATTAATTATTTTGTTGATAGTAAGATTCAATCCCACAACCTCTTATATCCATAATAAGTTTCTTTCCAATTTATCTACTATTAATTATTGTTTAGTTTTATCTTTTTAACATTAACTACTAAAATTATTAAAAAAATATTATCTTTTGGATCCCTTTCCACATGGGCGGTGGTACTTATTGCCCACCCCGGGCCGGCCCTGCTTTCATTGTAAGAATAAAGCTGTACGAAGATTATATATTTTTCCATGATAAATACATTAATTAAAATAATGGCTAATATTTTGTATTTAGATAAAAAAATATTTAGAGAGAAAATATATACATGCTAAACAAACTAAAATTGACCTTTAGATTTGATATTAGTTATGCTGAGCTTTATTTTCGTTATATAAGTCTTATAAAATGTTTTCTTTATAAATTGTTAATTATTTTATTCATGTGGGAATTAGAATTTTAAGTAAACACTGACAGACTTCCATAGTCGGAAACTAAATTCAAAAGTGACTTTTATCTATTCCAACAATGCTATTTCCCTGAGTTTTTCCTCTGGATAAAAAAGTGAAAAAAGGGAAACTTTTCGTTCATTTTTAAATAATATCAACAACAACTATATTACAAATCAAATTGTGTTTACTTTGGGTTCCATTTTTCATCATTGATTTTTGTCCTTTTTATGTCTTTTTGTAATTTAATTTAAAATTTAGCCACCTTGTTTTACAGTGTACAAATAATTCAAATCTATCTCAAAATTCAATGAACAGTTTTGACTTTGAAAAATGAATTTGTCATTAAAATAACTATGGTACATAATTGTTTGAATACTAAAGCAAGTTATGAATCTCTTACATAAAAATTAAATGTGTTGACTTTGAATGTCTTGTAATGCAATGTTTTACATGGTTAGCAAAACAAGAAATTTAATTATTGGTTTTAGTTATAGTGATCTCTATTACTTCCACTCGTTGATATATGATACAATGAATTGTTAAATTTTATTGAAATAACATGTTAAATTTTAGTGGCTTAACACTAATTCTGTAACTAAATTCACTATTTTTAAAAAATAATGAATTACAACAAGTATATGATTGCGGGTTCAAATCTCACAATCAATAAAATTGAAAAAATATCACTTTATTTCTAAAAAAATCATTATTTTTACAAATAACGTACTATATTATTTTTCAACAAAAATAATCTACCACTTTACTCGTAAAATACGCAAAACCAAACGAGACGAGTCAAAATTTGGTTGACATCTTACTTTTATGGATTAACAGAGTATATTGCAAAATGAAGAACTGAACTTTTTTATGAAAGTACTATAGGATGGTGAACACATTAATATTTAGATTGTCCAACTAACAAACAGCCTAAGCATCAAATTGTGTTTAGATTAGTTTTAGAATAATTCCAAGTCAAACATGACAATGGCTGCTGTTCATAAGTTACATATTCGGTGTCCATTTTTGACAAACAATTTTTTTCAAGCAGCTTCACAAGACCGTCATCTGATATGAAACAAGTCATTAAGGAATTCCATATTATGACCAATTTGGTTGGCTACTTTTTATACCATTCAATGTTTGTTGAATTCCATAATACAATTATTAACTAAACATGGATCATAAACAATAATCATACAAATTCATTCCACGCTATTGATCAGAATAAGACCACAATTAAACTAGTTGATTAATTTAATACTAATTGACCATACATGTAACATTATCCTATATATTATAGAGCTAAGTTGTTATATTTTGGAACCTAACACAAAACAAAGCTACGTATAGTTGAAGTTGCCGATTAAGGAAAATATGGCTGAAAGCTATGAATTTTCGAGCACTTGTACAACGCCCCGAGCCGCCTCTACCGCAACAACACCAAGGCCAGGCTCCCCAAAGGCTATGTATTCAACGCCACCGATATCAGCTCCTCCTTCACAGTTCCACTCCCCGTCTTTGACGCGGTCCCCTTTGCTTTCGGTGGGAGACCATATACAGATTGCAAGTTCAAACCCAACTCCAAGACCCGGAACCCCGAAATTCTCAACTCCGAAGCTCAGAACACCTCGGTTCATTACACCTCTTGGCAGCCCTATTAGAAGAGCGCTTCATCTAACTAAACTTGACCCCCAAGATGCTTGGCTTCCTATTACCGAGTCACGGAATGGAAACGCGTACTACGCAGCGTTTCATAGTCTTTGTTCGGGTATTGGTGTTCAAGCACTTGTCCTCCCCGTGGCTTTCACCACTCTCGGTTGGTAAGTTCTGATTAACATACATAGAACTTATCCCAAAAAACTTATTGTCCCGTTGAACTTTTGAAATAACTTTTAGCTCCATCAACTTTTCTCTTGAAACGTCACGTATCATCTTCTACTTAAAATTGAGTTTTCAAATATATCATTAGTCTGATTTTCTCTCTTCAATTAAAAATTAACAAGTGACGTTCAAGAAAGTGGTGCACTTTTGAAAGTTGATGGAACTTGTATTAGATTTTTTGGATAGCTAGTTAAGCCTAATTTCAAACACCTCAACTCTGCTTTTGATAATTTACAGGGCTTGGGGAATCATTGATTTGACTTTAACATTTATATGGCAACTTTACACACTTTTCCTACTCGTTCAACTCCATGAAAACACTGAACATGGCATAAGATTTAGCCGATATATGCAGCTCGCACACGCCACTTTCGGTGAGCTGTTCACGTAAAAACTAAAGTTTCGATTTCAGACTTCAGCTTATGAAACTAACTAGTAACCCAAAATTGAACTATTGAACAGGTGAGAAGCGGTCAAAGTGGGTAGCATTGTTTCCAATAGTGTATCTATCAGCTGGAACATGTTTGACCCTTGTAATAATTGGAGGGTCAACTTCGAAGTTGTTTTTTCAGACAGTATGTGGAGCCACTTGTAATGCTCAGACATTGACAACAGTTGAATGGTACTTGGTATTCACATGTGCTGCAGTGCTTCTGTCTCAGATGCCAAATTTGAACTCAATTGCTGGAGTGTCACTGATCGGAGCAATCACAGCCGTTGGATACGTGACCATTTTGTGGGCAATTTCTGTTGATGAGGGAAGATTGCCTGGGGTTTCATACGATCCTATAAAAGCTTCTTCAAATATTGAGAGATTGTTTGATGTCCTTAATGCACTTGGTATCATTGCTTTTGCCTTCCGGGGTCACAATCTCATACTTGAGATTCAGGTACGAAATGTTCCTATGCATTTATCCGCTTTTTCCCATTTATGATGCCTACATATTCTAACTTTACGATCATGTCATAAAACATTTCTCTTATTAAATTATTTACATTACTTCCACATTGTATTTGACTCGGGTTTATTTACTTAAACGTTTTGTCCAGAAAAAAATGATTTTAAATTAAAGTCCAAGTATCTTCTATTATCCTAATTTGTTTATTTAGTTTTCTTTTCTGACTTTTCTGGCAGACTTCGGTTCTCATTCTACGGCTGTATATTTTTAAAACAGTCTTATATATTCCACGGTATTACATGGTACATAATGGGATTATTTGTGGATACTTATTTTCATTTTACAGAAATTGTTTCTGTTATAAACAAGTTTCCATAATTTCTAACTTGGGGGGTTTAGCTTCATTAAAAGACGTTTAGGCATTGTCTAGGAAGAAATATCAAACTATGTAGCAATAAATTGGTCAAACTCGTGCATGATCCACCTAGATCCATAGAACCGGAGCGACATCTTATATAATTCCGTTGAGACGGGTAGTAGATGAGAATTTTAAGACACTAATAAAATTATAATAGCATATTAAATAATGAGTAATTTTGAAAATGGCAGGCAACAATGCCTTCAAGCGAGAAGCATCCATCAAGAGTGCCCATGTGGAAGGGTGCCAAGGTAGCCTATTCTATTATTGCTATGTGCCTCTTTCCCCTTGCTATTGCTGGTTATTGGGCTTATGGCCAAAAGGTACCTACATACGTACACATTTTTGTCATAAATAATGTAATTTACATGTCACAAAATCCAACAAATAAAATGAATTGAATTGCAGATACCCCAAGGCGGAATGCTACAGGCGTTATTCGCATTCCACGGAAGAGACACATCGAGATTCATACTAGGACTAACAAGCATATTCGTTATAATCAACTCTCTAAGCTCATTCCAAATATATGGGATGCCGATGTTCGACGAACTAGAATCGTTGTACACTAAAAGGAAGAAGGAAGCATGTCCATGGTGGCTGAGGGTTGTTATAAGAGCAGTGTTCGGATTTTTATGCTTCTTTGTGGCAGTGGCAGTTCCATTCCTCGGAAAAGTAGCAGGTCTAGTTGGAGGGTTGACGTTGCCGGTAACATTGGCATATCCATGTTTCATGTGGCTAAAGATGAAAAAACCAAAGACATGTAGTCCGATGTGGTTCCTTAATTGGGGACTTGGTCTCTTTGGGTTGGTTCTTAGTGCTGCTCAGATTGCTGCTGGCCTTTATTCTGTGATTAATACTGGTACTCAACTCAACTTCTTTGATCCTCAATAGACTTGGAACATCACCCACCTGACTTTATAATTATTGTATGTTTTTAGGTTGTTAATTTTTTTTTTTCTTTTGATTGTATTTGTGAGATTTATTTGTTGTTTTAAAAGGGAATTGTGGCATATAAATTATAGTAATTCTTTTCAACTGAGATATTATGATTTGATTTATGAAAACTAAATAGTTTTTCTTCTATTGGATCACCTTTTCAACCCAGTTTGCTTGCAAGTAACAATTGAACAAAATTCAGATTAGCTTAGCCCACAGACTAGACAGTAGCAGCAGAACAAACAGTCTTCATAAAAATTCTCATTTGCTATTATGAAAGCTCAGTTAGCTACCACACCATATATCACTTAATCTTGAAAATGCTAAACACGAGTTGCTCAAAATTTTGGAATGTAGAGAGAGCATATTTCATTGATGTCATGGTTACCTTTTCCCCATATATACACACACACACACATATGAGACTTTTAAATTAAAATCTAATGAATATAACATAAAGATCCAATAAAACCACTCGCTTATGGTAATTGTGTTACCTATGATATGATCCAACACGACAAACTTCTATTCCATTTGAAGTCTCGGTTAGCTTCCCCACCATATATATAACTTAACTTTGTTCTTTCCAGAATCACCTTTTACTTTATTAAACAGATAAAAAGAGATTCAACAAGAGTGGTAAGTGACTTACAAATCCATGAATTATGCAATTCAAACATGAGAAAATCTTATTCTGATTCTTCCCTTCAGTATTTAAACAAAAGTCTCAAACTAAATTGTTTTTATATATACTCACCAGTAATAGCTAAAATCACAAATTTTCCCAGGAAATTCATCAATTTTCCCAAAAACAAACGAAATCACCGAGACCAATTTTATTTTGTTGTGAAATGCAACAAATTTTGCTTATCTAAGTTCTCCGTATAAATTTTCAATGGAATATTCGTTGAAAAAAATCTCCATTTTTGTGAAAAGAAATTGAAGAGAAAATAAAAGAAAATTTTAGAGAAACGTGATGGAAAAAGAAAGAAAATTCGGTCAATACTCTCCCACTTGATCAACCCTTTTCACGTCAGCTGTCACATAGGACGGAGAGAGTTATACGGTGCACTTTTTCAAAAGTGAAGAAGTGAAAGGATAGGGTGTAGTAGATGGAAATGCGAAAGGTGGGATGCATTTGGCAACTAAATTATGCAACTAAATTAATGGATCACGCCGAAAGTGCGAAAACGCCGAAGCCTAGATGGGTATTGCCGAACTCGCGAAAACGTCGAAGATTAAATGGGTGCTGCAGAACCCTCATATACGCCGAGGCACTAATGTGTTACGCCGAACGTTGAATGGGTGACGCCGAATGCGTATAAACGCGAAGCTTAAATGGGTACCGCCGAACCCGCGGAAATGCCAAAGCTTAAATGGGTATCGCCGAAGCTTGAATAGGTTACGCCGAAGCTTCCTTTCTTCATTTTCCCTTCCCCTTCACTTAATTAATCACTAAATAATTGTGCTAGCATAGCTCGAACATGATATTTCGCACCTCAAATAAGCTTGGAAAGACATATATGGGTTTGAAAGCCACTCTTCACCTTTTGGGATTTGTTTGTTGAGCCAACATGGGTGACTTTTGTTCAAAAGGAGCTTCTTGAGAGGAGGAGATTTAAGTTGATAGATCGCATCAAGAACGTAGATCTGAAAATTGAACAAGTGAACTCCACGCTCACCGCACTAATTTGGTACCCGAATATGGCATCTTTGTCGACTTCGTACTTCGTGGGGTCTTCGGGTTCTTCGAGGTCTTCGCGCTCCATTGAGATTCCCGTCGAGCACCTACAAAACAAGGCTTGCCGGGGTTCCGGCGAAGCCCCTCCGATACTTAAGTCAATTCTTAAGATGGATGAGAGATAAGAGTTTCCTTGTGGGGAATTAAGTTACCTTTTGGAGGAAATGGGTCTCTCTTTTATAGATGGAAAAGTAATGATGACATAGTAAATAGGCCTAGATATAGGCATAGGCTTAGGGTGGCTTAGTTAGGAGTAGGCTTAGGGTGGCCTAGCTAGGAGTAGGGTTATCTTGATATCACCAATAACATTGGCATGTTGAGTGCTCATTTACAAATTCTTTTCATTTGAAAAGATAAGGTGAATTTACAAAGAAATGGAAACAAATCTAAAATGCAGTGGTAACCGAGTCATTTGTGTTCTTCTTCCTTCGAGGAAACAATGACTTTATTGCTATTAGTGTATGACAAAGAATTCCATTAATTTTATAAAGTTTCATCATCTTAATTAAAGCATAAGCTTTCATAAATAAAGAATACTTATGGAATACATTTAGGACTCTCATCACCCCACAAGTGTGCCACGTATATGGCACCATGCATGAATTGTACATGCATATGTATGCATTAAAATATTCACTTTTTTAAGCGTGAAGTATTGTAGTTAGTATCTCACATCAAAAACTAACGAGATAACTTAATCACAGACCCTCCGAACTTGTTTTAATGAGTTTTTATCATTCTGAACTTTCAAATACGTCAATTACTTTCTTGAACTTATTTAAAATGCACCATTTTGCTCACCCCCTCTATGTCACATGTCAGCTTCTGGTTGGAGAAAAAAAAATCAGAAAAATGACATATTTGAAAAGTCAAATCAACCATAAACTGCTACGTGGCAATGGGAGGGTGAAGTGAAGCGTTTTAAACAAAAGCATAGAAATATATTTAACACATTTAAAAATTCAATATGACAAGAACCTAAAATTTCAAGAAGGTACATATGCATTAAGCTTATTCAAAAGGCCTAATACATCAACACCCTCCTAAAGTTGGTTCAGAAACCGGATGTCATCCTCAACTTTCAAAAAGACCAGTTACCCCCTTAACTTGGCAAAAAGAACCAGTTACCCCCTTAACTTGGCAAAAATGCGAAAGTTAGCTCCCTCAACGTCACGTGTCAGAGTCTGGTTTGTTTGATTTTTCAAAAATGTTATTTCTTTATTTTTCTTTCTTCAACCAGAAGTTAACACATGACATTGAAAGGGGTAAACTGGTGCATTTTTACCAAGTTAATGGGGTATCTGGTTCTTTTTACCAAATTAAGGGGGTAACTGGTCATTTTGAAAGTTAAGGGTGACATCCGATTTTCAAAGCCAGGGGGTTGTTGATGCATTTTACCTATTCAAAATAATTCATAATTCACTTACCTTAAATTTTTGGACCGTGTGATGACAGTCTCAAACCCCTGAAATGTATTATTTATTTTATTTCATTGTGGCAAAGTTGAAATTCCCATATCTTAACAGTTGGTCTGAAAATTACTAAATATTCAATAGCGCATATCATTGTAAAATATCTCCTGCCAGTGGTGGAGCCACGGGGTAGCGGAGGCAGCGGCCGCCTACCCTGGCTCCCAGAAAAATGCCTACACCCCCATTGATAAATCACCCATATAATTGTAGAAACATAGAAACCGCCTCCCTTACATTTGGAAATTTCAAAGACGGAGGAGAAAAACTATGGAAAGTAGTAAATCTCTTTTACCCATGGTGATTAATTTGCAGATATGAAAAGGAAAACAATTGGTCTTGGTAAAAAGAAAGAATGATTTATGAAGATAAAATCCTAAAATTGTTGAGTAATTTTTTAACTGAATGTTTTTTCTGGCTCATGTGAAGTAAAGAAGAAGAAGAATAGTAGATTTTTTTGGGATTTTTCATTGTTTGCATTTGAGGGGTTTAACTATGTGTATTAATTTGATTCTTTACTTTTCACGGCCAAGTATTTTTTTTGGCTTTATCAAAAGGTGATTCTAAAAAAGTATGTCTCTTCAAAGTTTAGGAAGCACATAATATTTTGGAATAAGTTGAGGCAATTCCATTAAACCTGTATTTTTTAATTCTTTTAATCACCTTAATTTATAGCTTTTATAATACTCTCAATTCATAGTTTTGGGTGTCATTATCAAATATTTTTACATTGTAAGAGTTAATTTAACACTAAATATGATGTCGAAACTATTTTTTTATACTACATTATATAAATTAATAAAAAACTAATATTTATATAAGTTATTTAATAATAATTAGAATGTGAATTATATGAAAATTTATATAATAACAATAGGAAAAGGATTATGGTTGACATGACACTTATCTCGTTGAATTAGAATGAGCAAAAATATATTCTCTCTATCTAATATTATGTATGCATAAGAGAACAAATTTATCGTTGTCTTAAGTGAACTGAATCTAAAATAGCGATCTAATATGTATTAATGGTAGATGTACAAATATCTTATAAATCAAATTTAAGACTAAGTGAATTTACAATTAAAAAAGAACAAAGAATCCACCCCCAAAATGTTTTCCGCCCACCCTCTTTCAGAGTCTTGGTTCCGCCACTATCTTCTGCAACCAAAAAATTTTGTTGCTATAAAAAACGATTTTCTTGTAGTGGTAATAAATATTATACATATTTATTGCTATAAATAAATACTCAATTTGATTTTATAATTTTGACCTTATTGTAGAATAATGATGGCTTCAACTTTGCAATATACAAATAGAATAGGATATTGATTTGTTAAAAGAATGTAGAAAAAACATAAAAAGGTGAAAAAATATGATTTAACGAAAGATGTATGTTCAAAATTCCTTTCACAAGTTTAAGTAGAAGTTGGTTTTTCCTTTGAAATTAAGACTGATATTTAGACTGAAAAAATAAGAAAATAATTCTTTTCTTTTTTCACCAATTAGAAAAGACATAAAGTTGTTGTTAGATAGAAATTTGATCAAATTAAAATTTGTCTGCTTCAGATCTTGAAAATTAAATAAGATAATAAATATTTTTTATTTTTTAATTATTCTCTAATTCCATCTATTAGTTACCATATTGAATATTTGATGTTTTGATTTTATTACTATTAGCTCTAAACTCAACTTTATTTTGCATCTACATAAATCACACAATTTATGAAATTAAATGACTAACACACGACATAATTTTTAAATTTATTTTTATAAATATTAATTGCATTAAATTCGAAAATAAAGATGTAATAAAAATCATATTACATGTATTTAGTGAGATTTAAATTTAAAATTATTTTAGATATTCAAGATGCGTTATGAACGAAGTTAAACCTTGTAAATTTGTGAGGTATATTTTATTAACTTGAAATAGTTGTTGAAATATGTGGAACAGATACGTATTGAATAGTTTGAAGAGAGTGTGTGAATATATAAATCACTCAATTTATGAAATGAAATGACTCTTCAAATTGAACTTGAACTTGAACGCCACTTTCTTGTTTGCATTAAATTTAAATCGGAGGTTTCCTTTTCAAAACTCAGTCTGCTGCCTTTCTATAAGCCTATCAAAAATCTTTACCACTTAAATTTGTGAAGTTGTTTAACTTTCATTTATCTCACCTCCTAACAGTAGGCATCTTCCAAACAAACCAATTGACCAAGGAATAGCCAACAATTGTATACTTTTACACTTACTTTCTAAAAATTTTTAATATGTGAAATTTTACTAATTAATTATATATTGAAACTGGATGCTTTAAAAAAAGTCATGTATAACGTCATCAAAAAGATGTCACTCGTGATATGATGGTACAATCTTCCATATTCAATAACTAATGCACAAATTAATCTCAATACCATATATGTATAAATATGCATAACATTCATGAGTTATAAAAGTAAAATTAATAAAGCAAAGAAAAGGGCCATTGAAGTTGGAGAAAAAAATGGAAGAAAAGGTTGAAGAGTTAGCTCTGAACTGGAATCAGAGTCCGAGTCCACAGTCTTTTAATTTGCATGTGATTCATATTCGGGATTCTGAATTTGAATCAGAATCAGAATCTGGTTCGAATATGAGTTATTCTTTAAACAATCCGTTTGTAGATGATTGGCTTCCTTTGACAGAATCAAGAAAAGCAAATTTAGTTTCATGCGCATTTCATCTGGTTTCTTCTGGTTTAGGATTTCAAGCTCTTCTTCTTCCTCTTGCCTTTTCGATTCTTGGCTGGTACGTTCCTTCTTTTATTACAGTTTCCCTTTTTATTTTGTTACCAAATTCAATTGATTGGTTTTTTCTTTTGTTTCCAATTTACAAAATGATCCAATGTTTGGCATTGTTCATATGATAGAATCATACTCCCACGTTCATGGATCACGTTTTATTTGATTGAATAATGATGGAACGAATTTCATGATTAATTACCTATTTGTTTAATAATAGTATCAACCAAATATACAAGTATAAACAACTATCGCAGAACTGGAATCTTAGATCAGCACTACACATGTTCCTGACCAGACTTGACTCATAAAACATATTTAATTCAAAATTAAGCTTGATTAGTTAATTCCATGAAGTTTACGATGAGTGAGCTGTGAGCTGTGAATTTAATTTTAAAAAAATATGGCGTGTGAACATAAATTCACAAAATAAAATACCATAATATTTTCTATTTTTTGGTAACTAATTTGTTCTTTCTTTGACCATAACCACGTGGAAAACAACTAAATCTTTTTTTACTATCTGTACAGACCTTTAGAATCCATTTTTAATTCAGAAAATAACATCAATAAATAAAAGAAAAATATTTAAGCTGGTAACTAATAATGTAGTATACAATAAAACCGCAGGTTATGGGGACTTATATGTATATCAGTGATATTTGCATGGCAGCTCTACACAACATGGCTTTTAGTCCATCTTCACGAAGCGATCCCCGGAATACGATTCAGCAGATT
>CATIWQ010270114.1:0-15330 GCA_949673415.1 Euphorbia schlechtendalii | reverse complement strand
TGTGTTATATTAATTCCACATCAAATAACACTTAAGCATAAAAAGAGGATTCTGAGTAAAGAATACTAACTCAAAAGATACTTCAGAAGCAACATTCTGAAGTTAAACAGTGAGCTCGAAAAAGAGTCATTCACCCCCCTTCTGACCTATTTTACACCTTGCTGGGTCCAACAACTTTTACTATAATTATAATTATTGTAAATTACATTATTTAAAATTATTTTTTTCATATTAATTTTTTTATTGTTATTGATTTTTATTAAATTATAAATTGATTTTTACTAAAGTATTAATTACATTAATTATCACTGAAATAAGAATTATTAGATATAAACTGAACTTAAATGAATTGAAATTAATGAACCTCAATTGAACTGAAATTAACTAAACTGAATAAAATTTAATGAACTTAGCTGAACTTAACTTAACGGAAGATAAAGAGAATATGATCTTATTTGTAAATGATAATGCAAACAAATAAATTAAACATATAAATATGGCAAAGTAAAGTTATAAATTTCCATAAAAATATTATGGGAAATCATTGCCAAATAATTTTGCTGATACTGATACAGTATGTTTAAATAATGGAAATAAATAAAATTTTCTATTTACAAAAGTGCAATTCCACGATATTCCATTCTAAAAATTAAAATATACATTTTTTTAATTTCAAACACAATTTTGAATTTGCAAAATAAGTCCACAAAATTTATATGTTTAATTTATTTGTTTGAACTACCAAATACAAGAAAATAAAGTAATATATTTGACGAGCGAGATCTCCAGCTAATGAACCATCATCTCGTTTCCGAGTTACACGAATTAATCCCTTTATATTAATTCATATTCGAATCTCCCCCTTGAGATTCACACACACCTACCAAACTCAGACCAATATTGAAAATATAATATGAAATTAACCCTACAAATCGACAAAGAAACAATAACAATAACAAGTGAAGCAGAAGCAAAGAAACAAACACTATTTCCTACTTTCTCTCTCTGGCAGCTGAACAAAGTGGGAAATAAAAGATTCAATCTTTCTGTCAAAAATTTGAAACAGATTCATGGGTTTTCTTCACGATGATGCAGTGATCATCAGGCAATCGGAGAAAGAAAAAGACTTGAGTGTCATCACTGTGAATTGCCCTGATAAAACTGGACTGGGTTGTGATTTATGTCGCATCCTGCTCTTTTTTGGCGTTAATATTGTTAAAGGAGGTAATCTAATATATATGTGTTCATGATTAAAAATTTCCCTTCAAAAATTGATGCTTTGTTTTGGTTCTGAATGGTACAGGAATGAACTAGATTGTATTTTTAGTTTCTCGTGCTTTTTACTTTTTTCAATCTCTTGTTTTGCTGAATTTGATTACTTTTGCGATCAAGTTTACTAGTTAAGCTGTGTAATTTGAATTTGTGCATCTTTTTTGGGATTTTTGCGGAAATGGTGTTTTACAGTGTTTTGATTTAGAAAGTTGCTGCTTTCTTTCTGTATCTTAAATGCTAGAACTTTATTGATCTGGAGTTTCCTGTGCTCTTTTTAATTTCTTCTGTTATAAATTGCTTGGTTTTGCTGACTGGCTTGCTTAATTTCAACATGATGCCTGACAAAGCTGAGGTCTTAGTTTGATTTTGGTGTGTTTTGGTGTGGTGAAGATATATCTACAGATGGAAAATGGTGCTACATAGTATTTTGGGTAGCTGGGCAATCATCAACTAGATGGGGGCTTTTGAAGAAGAGGCTATTAGAAGCTTGCCCTTCTATCTCTTCTGCTTCAGGGATTTCTTATTACCGAACAGAACTGCAGCATCCTCCAAAGCCTCCAGATGCTTTTCTTCTCAAGTTATGTTGTCATGACCAGATAGGGCTTTTACACAGTAATGTGTCTTTCTCTTTCTTTTGGCATTTTACTTGACTATTTATTTGTTTTACCATTTTTCCCAGTTTTGTTGGCATATAGTTCTTGTGAGTGAGAGTTCAAATAGTATACAAAGATTGAGATAAACTCGGATGAAGGGAAAGAAATGAAAAGATAGAAAAAGATTGAGATTAACCTAGATGAAGTTTCAATAGTCAGATTTTGGGTTGTTTCGATTCATTAATGGGATTAAGTGAAGTGTGAAGGGAACGGATAAAGTTGACTGGGCTTGAGTAATTTTGAGTGGCACTAGGAATGTTTGATAATTTCATGAACTTTGTATGTGATTGGGTTAATGAGGGGGGGATTCTTTTTGGTAGATGTGACGGAAGTGCTGTGTGAGCTTGAACTTACTATAAAAAAAGTAAAGGTTTCGACAACACCAGACGGGAGAGTAATGGACCTTTTCTTCGTCACAGACACCAGGTTTGTGCCTACCCACCATTTTAACTTTTTTTCTCGTTGTGAATTAGATCAGAGTTTAAATCGCACCTTAACGAGGCAGATTGTGACATGTTATGTAACTTCAGATTTTCTTTTGACTTTTTTGGTCAAATAGCCTTTTCTTTGGCCAATTTGATCCAACTTGCAAGTTGGCTGTGATGTTGCTAGTTGGACTAAGTTGATCAACACAAGAAAGCAGGAGGATCATTTGACGACAATAGTTAATTTGAACTTGTTAGTTCTATCTCCAAACAGTTCAACTTGAGGAAGCCAATTTGTACTTGTTTAAGTAACTTATTTGTTGCTGTGTTAATATAATATATGCAACATGCTCACTACTCCATTAACTTTTGACTTATGGGATCAATACCCCTCACCTTTGTTTTTCAGTCAACTTAGGCCAACTTGTGAGTTGACTCCAGGTCACGAGTTGGACTAAATTTACCAACAAATGAAGCAGCTAAGCAGAGGGATTCTTTTTCTACAAAAAAGTGAATTTGGACTCATTTTTCATGTATTTGCTGTTTGCATAATATTCACCTCGTACTCGGTGAATTGTATATACATGATTAAATTTCATTTTTGCTAATTAGTTAATTATGGTGTCTCCAGATAATTTGATTGTTTTTATAATTCTGTTTTGATTTAGAAGAATCGAGTTTATTGTTAAACCTTATGTTCGTCTCTCAGGGAGCTTCTGCATACGAGTAAGAGAAAGCAGGATACTATTGAACACTTAAACGATGCTATCGGAGATGCTCTTATAAGCTGCGACATAGAAATGGTTGGCCCGGAGATTACGGCATGTTCACAGGAATCTTCGTTTCTTCCAACAACAATCACCGAGGATACCCTTCACCCTGAAATCCGCGTCCCTAGTTCATCAACTTCTTCTAGTGTTTCCATCACAATGGACAATTCGCTAAGCCCCGCTCACTCTCTCCTTCAAATCGGATGCCAAGATCACAAAGGCCTCCTTTACGACATTATGAGAACTATCAAAGATTACAACATCAAGGTAAATAAAGTCATCAAATTTAGCGCGACACTCCACTCGTATAATAGGAAAATGATGTATTGTGTTTTGACTTGTTAAACCAGATATCGTACGGGAGATTCTCGATAAAGCAAAGAAGAAACTGCGAGATAGACTTGTTCATCGTGCAATCTGATGGGAAGAAGGTAGTTGACCCAAGCAAGCAAACATCCTTGAGTTCTCGTCTGGAGATGGAACTTTTGCGTCCATTAAGAGTAGCAGTGGTGAGCCGCGGTCCTGATACAGAGCTGTTGGTGGCAAACCCAGTGGAGTTATCAGGCAAGGGTAGGCCTCTTGTGTTTCACGATATCACCCTTGCTCTTAAGATGCTCAACGTCGGCATTTTTTCGGTACTTCCTTATCTGCTTTTTCTATATTATTATGTTTTATTCATGGAATTTGCATTGCATTAGCTGAATTGTTTATCTTGCAGGCTGAGATTAGGAGGCGGATGATTGGTGGTCGGGAATATGAAGTTTACAGGGTATTACTCGATGAGGGTGAAGAGTTGACTGTCCCGAGAAGCAAAATCGAGGAAGGAGTTTGGAAAATGCTAATGGGTTGGGACTGATGTAAATTATGAAACTTTACGTTGAATGCAAAGTTCCCATGAAGTTAAATGCACTTAAGATGAAGAACAAGGTGAATTGAAGGAATTGGAGGCCCAACTCGTATCAAAGGTTGCAATTGGGAAGTTTTATTACTTTACATGTGAATAGAATCCAAATGTAGAGGGAAATGCAGTGAATTAGAGTTTTGAATTTGGTGTTCGAACTTAATGTTAGTTACAGGAGATGTACATGTATTATGCTTATTAATTATTTAGTCAATTACCTTACAATTTCATTTGTTTGTTCAAGAGCGGGATGATGTTTACAGCTCGCAGCTTGCTCCATTGAAAAAATTTCGAAGTCTTGATGGAACAGTCGTTTCAAAATATTAAGCTTTAACCTAAATTTCAAAGTTCTTTACTTTATCTTGATAGATAATTTTTCATCAGAATTATCACTAATTTGTGAAGCCTTTAGATGTCATACTTTTACGTGCAGACATCATTGAATTAAGCATAAAACTTGAGGACGAAGATGGTGCAGAAGCACTGATGAACTTTTCAATACTTTCCCTTGTAAGATTAAAGTTAATGATATTTATATTTTGTATACGTGTTTGTTTTTTAGTGGCAGGATCGTTGTGGAACTCTCTATGATCCTCCAGTTTTTAAGCTAATATTTAGCTCATTGTTTTCTTCTAGATTAAATTTAACTTGATTGTGGTTTTAAATTGTTTAGTTGAGTTGAAGTACCCAATAACATTAAGCCTAAACAATAGCATTATTGAGAAAGGAACAAGGACCGCAACCAGACCGCCTGACGACAAAAACATATTGTCAGAAGGATTGAAATTCCGCTTTGTTCACAGCAAGTGGTAAGAAATGGATGATAGGTCAGTGAGAGGACTAAAGGGGACGGGTCTTGAGCTGCCTGCTAATCGCCATGGAAATCTCAAAAGCGCTTCCTCCGATCAAAACCTCCTTGATATTCTTCAAAGCATTAAAGCTTCCAAGTCCCCCGTAAATTCATTTCTTTTTCCGTTTCTTTTCATTGCTTTGAAGCTCTCTTCTCTTTCTGTTTCTTTCTCACCTTTTTGCCTGTTGCAGACTGTCATCAACTATGGTGCCTCATGGTACGTCTTTCCTTGCATAACTGCCCTCCGGGTTAATAATATCTATATCGCGTTTGCACATAAGGTGTTCGATATATTGCTTGATCGAAAATTGGGAATGCTACTATGCATTTCAAGAGAAGTTCACTGCTGATTTTGGGAATTTTCACAGTTTTATGTTACTGGTTCAAACTGTTAATTGATGAATTTGGCGTCCTTGTGATTTCAGGTGTAGGGTTTGCAGCCAGATCCTTCCTGCTTTTTGCAGGCTGAGCAATGACTTCCCAAAGCTATCTTTTGTGTATGCAGATATTGATGAATGCCCTGAAACTACTCAGCATATTCGTTACACCCCAACCTTCCATTTTTACCGCGATGGTGAAAGGGTTGATGAAATGTTCGGTGCTGGTGAAGAACGTCTTCATGATCGATTATGGCTGCATTCCTGATATCTTTCATTTATTGTTCCGTTCTTGTTTTAGATTATATAAACCGCAATACACTTATGACCAGTCTATTTGAATATCATACTTGTTTCTTCTTGATAGTAGTGATGTATGTTTAGCAAGTAATTTTGAAAAATTGAACTAAAAAAAGGACACACAGAAATCTCATGAACCAAACACAGTTCGTAAGCTTTTTGAAAAAATGTTAAAAAAATTACTCCAAAAGACATTCCTAAACAAATTACCATTTAAAGGTAACGCACAAATTCTAAATGGGGCTCAGCTGCGGCATTGCAGTATCTGATGAATAAGCTGAAGCTTTTTTTATTCCTCTTGAGCAGAACAACAGTACTGTAACATCCACCTCCAAACAATATATTAAACAAAATCCATGAGAATTAGGCTTTGGGTTTCAGGAGCTTGACAGTCTCCCAGGTGAAATCTGGATCTTCACGTCCGAAATGACCATAAGCAGCAGTCTTCTGGTACCTGAAATTGCCTCCTCTTTTTAAGTCAAGGTTGTTCGCAATCATTCCAGGCCTAAAATCAAAGTTCTCCTTAATCAAGGCCAAAATATCTTTGTCTGGAATCTTGCCAGTCTTGTAGGTGTCAACAAAGACCGATAATGGTTCCGGAACTCCAATTGCATACGAAACTTGCACAATGCAGCGCCTGGCAAGCTGCGAGGCTACAACACTCTTTGCCGCCTGTCTAACAATGTACGCACCACTTCTGTCCACCTTAGTGGGATCCTTGCCGGAGAAAGCACCACCACCATGGGCACCCCATCCGCCATAGGTGTCAATGATAATCTTCCGGCCAGTGAGTCCTGCATCTCCATGAGGTCCTCCGATGACGAAACGGCCTGAAGGGTTAAGGTGGAAGATAGTGTTGTCATCAAGATATTTAGCTGGGATAACCGCCTTAATCACATGCTCTTTCAAATCAGCTGCTATCTGCTCATTGTTAACAGTCTCATCATGCTGAGTTGAAATCAGAACAGTGTGAACCCTAACGGGCACCATGGCTCCATTCTCGTTCTTGTACTCGATTGTAACTTGGGTCTTGCCATCAGGCCTCAACCACCCACAAGTCTTGTTCTTTCTGACCTCAGTGAGTTTGGCACCGAGCTTAGTGGCAAGCACATGAGTTAGCGGCATTAGCTCGGGTGTTTCATCAGTGGCATACCCAAACATATGGCCTTGGTCACCAGCACCGATTTCTTCTGGTTTTTTGGAAAGATGGCCATGGACTCCTTGGGCAATATCAGGACTCTGCTGCTCAATGTTAACAAGGACTTTGCACTTGTCAGCGTCAAGACCAACTTCAGCTGATGTGAAACCGATACCTCTGCAGGTATCTCTAACGATTTTCTCGTAATCGACTTTAGCAGAGGTTGTGATCTCGCCAAAGACCATAACCATGTTAGTCTTTGTGCAGGTCTCGCAAGCAACCTTGCTCTCTGGATCCTGCTCTAAGCAGGCATCAAGAATGGCATCTGATACTTGGTCACACAGCTTGTCTGGGTGCCCCTCATTTACAGATTCCGAAGTGAAAAGAAAAGTCTCCATTGTACCTGAACTGTACCACATCAATCACAAAGAAACAACAAAATTTCCAAATCAGTAATCAATATTAAAGCAAGTCATCATACCCTCAAAATTGATGAATCACGAATCCGCATTCAACAACTCTTATGAATTCATCACAAATGCAAGTAAGATCTAAGTAAGACCAACATGAATCTTACGTATTCAATGCTCTACAAGATCCAATATGGATCTCACAGATTCAAAGCTCTACACGATCCAATATGGATCTCACAGATTCAATGATCTACGCAATCGGACCCAAATCATGATGCAAAATCATTTCTTTCATTTCCAATTGCAAACAAGAATCACAAGCCGATTCCCATTTTACCAAACAACCAAAAACCCATCAAAACAAACCGAGGCCAGTCGAAAACTAAATCAATTAGAACAATTCAAAGAAGAGAAACATCAATGCCAAACATTAATCATAAAAGTCCAAATCAAACTTAAAAAAAGATTCAAAGTAAAAAAAACCGCACCTGAAGTCCAATTGGGGAGCTGAGGAGAAATGGAAGGAGAAAAATATAAAGGGAGAGCGAAATCAGGGGTTAACAAGAACGATATATAGTTACAGAAAGATATTCGGCCTCCTTAGACTCGCTCTGCCTTCCCCGCCTATTTTGCTTGCTATATTTATAACCTGCTATGACCTTAGCGTACAGCCACGAATTGTTTGTGATGAAGATTAATCCGAGCCTTTGATACTTCAGTTTGACTGAATTGGACTGTAGCTGATAACGTAATAGTAATATAGTATAGTAATGTGGGGATGGGTTGGTTGGGAAGTGGGTCCCATTTAACAACTGTTTCTGACGTGTTTTATTCGTGGATCCCTCTTTGGATCCGGTAGTGGAGCTCCACTATTTGGTCCCAGATCCTTCTTTTAATCTTTCTTCATTTTTAAAAATAAACAAAACAGTAACGTAATTAATCCCATCATGGCATTCCATCATTTATAAGATTTTTATAAAAATCAACATGATATTAATTCATATTACTAGCATGATCATATGAATAATTATGAACAACTGCCTCACCTCGCATAAAAAACTCGTTATAATCAAAATTTCACGTAATTTACTCTAACTACACCTACACAGCCCACCAGCGGCTAAGACAGAGAATGTCGTAACCAGTTTTTATCAAGTTCTTCTTGTGCACAACATGATAGGCTTGTTCATGCAGCTAAGTATACAGCTAGAAGGAGTTTTCCTTGCAGGAAGCATTGACCCAAATTCTGTGGTATTTGCTCTTATACTCCAAGCAAACAACCTGGAAAATATAAGCACATGAATATGATCCTTGAGCAGTAGGAACGCAGATTTTCAAAATGAATTTTATTTATTTACCTCAAGGTTAGGAGCAGAACTCAAACTCCAAATTAGAACAGTAAAAAAGGGTGGAAAACTTCTATTAGCCAACTCGGAGGATGTTGTTACAGATTCCCCCCTTGGTGATCGACTCACTCTCTTCATCAACTGTCCATTCCCCATCAACTATGAATTTAATCTGCATTTATCATTCATCCAATTTGGACAATAGTTATAAAGGTAATAACAAATCACAGGATGACAGAGTTAATTGCTCCAGCTTTCTTACTCAGCATGAGATAGTAGGTTTCCCAGATATAAAATAAATATTCACCTCATATAC
The DNA here is from genome assembly GCA_949673415.1 of Euphorbia schlechtendalii. Taxonomy (NCBI): domain Eukaryota; kingdom Viridiplantae; phylum Streptophyta; class Magnoliopsida; order Malpighiales; family Euphorbiaceae; genus Euphorbia; species Euphorbia schlechtendalii. The sequence goes on along the minus strand of CATIWQ010270114.1, from coordinate 6,569 downwards.
ACCAGGATATAGCCATAGCATCGTTGACCAACGTCTGGATTTCCTGCATCACAAAGCCGAAATACACTCAGTAATTGGCACTTTACCAAGGAATTAAAGAATAGACTCGGTAAACATATCACATACTACAACAACAAGTTGAACTTGCTCAACATATTTAACCAACACTTAACCACAGCAAAATGAGGAAAAAGGACGAAACTATGCTTATTAATCTAGGCACCTTGATCCAGTAGAATCTACATTCCTAGTAGCTGGCTGAGGATCCATTTTTATTGGGTGGTGCCAGCCATTAAAGCTGCCTGCAACCTCAACAATTTCACCTTCCCCTCTGTATTTGATGTTAACCTGATTAAAAAAACCATACATTTCAGTGCTATTTCCCAGAATTTAAAAACTCTGCTAATTATATGCCAATGCACAGCATATGCCCAAATTACATAACATGTTTTAATCATCGTACATGTTATGACGCTAATGCGCTACAATTTTTCAAGTAAAAAACTGTAATTGGGCCTAAACGCTGAATAATGATACCTCCACTAATCCAGAAAGGCTCTCTTCAGCAGCTACTAAATCGGCTTCCTTCTCTGAGATAAATTTCCGGGCTTTTATAATTTCTGTTTCAGTCTTCAATTGTAAGTTAGATAAAGAAAGCTGCACGCAACAATCAACAAAGCAAATACATTAAGGTGTCAGAAATAGCATGTGCAAAAGAGTAAACATGAAGCATTTATCAAAATTAAACCTTCAAATTCCAAATATTCATTTAAATTTTTTTGATATGTTCTAAACAATGTTACTGAAAATTTTATTGCAATTGAAACAACAAATCGAGCGAATTTATTTGACCCAATATGACAAGTTAAAGGATCAAAGTGGTACCCAAAGTTCACTTTGAGCAATTTATTGGTCCTTTATCCCATGACATCTAACTTCTTCAATGCAGTAAGTGTACCTTTTCTTTCTCAATCTGGTCCTTCAAATGGAATAGTTCCAACTCCTTTTGGCGCTACAAAAGAAGAAAAAAACAACTATTAAAGTTAGCCAGTAAATGAAGTTCCATCAACAAATAGCTAGAAAACATGCACTGGAAATTACATTCGTACCAGCAATAGCTTGAGACGATTAACCTGATTGTCACTTTCGCTGATCTGTACCAGAGAAAAATAAAAGGTATAAATCTAATTTCAAATCAATGAGCGGAGAAGTAAATAAACTGCAATGCGACAACCTCATCATCCACATCCTTCATCATATCAGGGCTAGCTACATTTTCTGCTGCCAAAACATCTTTCCTACAATTTTAATAAAAAAGAAAAGGCAATACATTTAGAAACGAAAGGTGAAAAATAGCAACAGTAATGACCAACAAAAAATGAAATCAGTAACAAAATTAGATATGGACTTTTCCTGGAAAAAGCAACATGGATGAGAAAAAATGTGTGACAAAAATCGGCCAAAGAAAAGTTCGAGAACTCTTTTCATCTTCGAGACTTCTTTACTCTAAAAAGGCACGCTAATAATTTGATATGAAAAAACAACTGAATACAATGAAATATTACATCAATCAGATCATATAAAATAATTTACTGGCATTATCATTGGAAAGTAAATAGAAAGGCATGTCATGCCTTAAAAAATGATATCAACAAGAACTTGGGAAATGACCAGATATCAAATAGATCAAACTTCATGTTCATCAAGACAAGAACACAAACAGAGACTAGATACCTGACACCTGAAGAAATATTAAAAAAAACAAACCTAACAACATACTTTTCAGAAATGCTCCCATTTGATGCTAAAGTATCATCACTTCTGAAAGCTGCATGCTCAAAGTTTTCTTCAAAAGGGGGCTTCAACTCCATTCCAGTTTCAATTTTTGGGGCATTGAATCTTTCACTTTCTTCTGTTCTCTCATCTAATGTGCCGCAGATATCATCTGATCCCAAAGTCCACAAACTCAGTTTCAATTTCCAAATGAATATGAATTCAAGTAAATCAATGCACTTTAGTTGGCCTTACATCAACCAAAACTATGTACAAATTTGTGCATAGCTACAAATCTGCTAACTGTCAAACACACTAGTCCGGGAATTTCAAAAGAGTATATCGGTTTCAAACTATCAGTCATTTCTTAATTTTAAGTGAAAAATAGGATGAATGAACCATCAAAGAGACTTTATGATGATTTCTTTGCGCGCAGTCAGGCATGTTAAACTATTACTGAGGAACACCAAAAATAAATAAATTTCAACATGCTTACCTTCGATACTATCTAAATCTCCATTTTGAATAAATTTTGCTACTTTATCTTCCAAGGAAGTATTGGAAGCAAGGTCCATAGACTTGAAATTACGATCACCGGGATTGAAACTTGGAACAACACAAGTACCATTGGCTGGATATGAAACTCCAGGAGCCATTGACACATCATCAGCCATAATGTTGGCCTTGTCATCCTGAAATCGTGAATTCTTTTGCGCCTTTTCCTCAGACACGTAACTATCTGAAGTTTCTTCAATCAAGCAGGCATTGATATCAGTGTAGTCCTCTGAATTCATATCCAAATTACCATGAAACTTGACCATGATTAAAACTTCTCTCGGCGAGGCTTCATCTTCGACTGTGCTTAAGACCTCCACGTCATCACATTGCACTTTATCAGAGATTTTTGACAAGGAATCATCCTCAAACCTGTTTTGAATTTCCTCATTCTTTTGTTCTATATCATGTGAAGGAGTTGAAGATGTGAGATCCTTGACCGTGCTTGTAACCTTATAAGTTTTCCATTCTGCATTCGATGATTCATCGAGCAAAGGTTCTGAAGATATCTGAGCATCGTCACCGCTGGAATAATCCTCGACTACACGAATACCATGTGAACAACCGTCTTTAACAAAATCCCCTGCTTTCTCATCCTGACCTTCTAAATAACATCAGGCTATCAATTCCGGAACTTGAAATGAATAACTAATCAAATATAAATAAAACACGTATATTGACCTGCAGGATGACTGCTTTCATCTTGTTTTTCTGCTACTTTTTGCTCCATATCCGGTCCACTAATATCTGCTGTCGTGGAGTTTGAAAGGAGATCTCTTAAAACTTTATATCCTCGCCGCCTCACAATGTTAGCAAGATCAGTCCTTTACAACCAATACGGAACACGTTAAGCAAAATTTTAGAAATTTGAAAAGAAATTAACAGTGGGATTTACAGAGCCCAACCTTCCATGAGCAGAAAACTCCTTCATGGTGGGAAAATGACCCTCAGCTAGTCCAACAGCACACATAAATTCTCTAATTTCATTACAAAGCTCTTCGTTACTCTTACGCCTAAAAACACCAAAACCCCAGTTAAAAGAGAGAGAGAGAGAGAGAGAGAGAAATTCCAAGAAAAGCAAACAAACCCGCGAATCATACAACTGAGAAATAAAAACCTGTACTTTTTGGCAGAACAGGCGCATATTCGGATACTTTTTCGGCGAGTACGGATATGGGTATTGAAATTAGACCTGAAATTGTGTTGCTTTAGGAATAAGAGCTTACGAGAAGAAGGAAGCAAAAAGAAACAAGAAGGAGATCGATAAAGTGTTGTCGCCATAAGAGAGATGGTGGGCAAGCATTTGGTTTTGGGCAGTGTATAATGAGGTTTAATCAACAACTGATAATTGTTGATCGAATTGAACTTTAAATTAAAAAGTTAATCAAATAGATTGTCAAACGGTAATCATATTTTTGCTGGAATCAACTCAACAACAAAATCTTCCCTTTAGAATGAAAGCTCTGCCAAAATTTGCTAAGTTCCTCTCCATCATTTAACAAGCTGGGAGTGAGCGTAGATTATATTAAAATATGGCCTATATTAATTAATTAAGAGATGCATGTTTTTATTTTGTTAGCAAAACTGAAAGAACCTCAAATCCTCTTTTAAATTCAGTTCGACGAACAACGAAATTTATTTCAAAAAATGTCGAACAACGAGATCACATCGATCCAAATAATGTTTTTCAACTAATCTGTTTATTTATTTCAAAAAATGAAAATAAAAGAAAAAACCATTTAGGGGACATTCGCAAAAAGAATGCGCAGCGTAGTACAGTAAAGTTCATTAAAGATAATGTAAAGTTATAGTATTATGAAGATGTTGTGGTAGAGTCTCGTGGGCCAAAATGGGCCCCTGCCTTTCTTATATAAAAATTTGGATTGGATATTTGGGTTAAAGTTTGGGCCCAAACTTTTATATCATATCTTCACTTGTTCTCTTCTGGAGCAAACAAAGAAAATTTTGTAGCCTGAACTCTGAACTCTGAATCGTTACGATAAGGGCATAATTTCATTTATAACTTGTACTTCTCCGGTTCTCATAATATAATAATATGTGACCTTAATTCAAAAAGGTGCCAACTAATTTCTTCAAAATTATTAAATTGATTTGGTAATCAAATAATGATCATTTTCAACAAAGTAATATATTTACAATAAAAAAAGAGCTAAACTTTAATCAATAGCCCACTATTGATTGCGTATATTTGATGAATTTTGTTCTAAATTCGCATAATTTGATCAATTTATTCAGATAATTTATGCAGGATAAGTGAAAAATCATTTTTATTAAATTTTTATATCAAAAAATTCACTTTTATAAACTAAATTGTTGAATTAGATATAAATAAAATCTAAAGGGTGTAAGAGAATCAAAACTAGTGATAATTATTTCACTTGAACCTCTTTTTGTATAAAATTTTCACTGTAATGTTGCTTCAAAATAGTATAATGTGATTTCACTCATTTACAAAACGAGATTTGAGGAATTTTTTTTCATTTGCAAAAGGGGATCTATGATTTCGTAAAATTTACAAATAGAGAATTTTCAATATAAAATTATATCAAAAAAATGAGTAGTCTTGTTCGTTTTCATCAGTATTAATGTGGAATGGTTAATTAAAATACAAAGCACTTCAGGGATAATTTTTGTAATTATTTTAATAGGGTAAATATTTTTAAATTAAATCATGATAAAGAATTTTACAAAATCATAAAAAATAAAAAAATCTCTAAAAATTACTCAAATCTTGAGGTGTAATTTTCAAATAACGGGTTAAATTATTAGAATGTCAAATTGTTTAAAATATTTAATTTAATACCACTACTCTGAAATCATATATCCTTTTTGCAAAAAAAAAATTCCTCAAATCCCGTTTACAAATTAATGAAACCACGGTATATTTTTTTAAAATTTGCCATTGATATAATTAAATAAGTAAATGATTATCAGGAATTTTCTTGTATATATGTCTTTTCCCACATGTAAGGGAACACACTGGCTTAAGTATCCGCCATTTGATTAGAGTTCCATTATCTATGATTAATACATTTTTGTCAGTATATTAATTTGATTCAATTCAATTAAGTTCAATTTTAGATAAATTCAGTTAATCAATTTTTTTTAATTTAATTTAGTTAAGGTTAATTAATTTCAATTCAGGTCCATCAATTTTAATTTTAATATAATTATTATAATCAATATTTTAATGAACATTAATAATAATAATAATTACTAACAATGAAAAAAAAATTAATACATAAAAATAATTGTTAAACAATGTAGTTGACATTAAGTATGAATATAGTTCAGAATAATCTATAAATATTCATAATTATTAAGTGTTATTAAGATGACAATATTATTAATGTAATTATAATATAATAATATTTTTAATTATAATTATAATATTGATTAATTAAAATGCGATATGAGAAAATAAAAACATGAGAATATATATTCATTAAAAACATTATTATTTTTTGTAATCCAATAATAAGTGATATTTTAATTCAAGCTACATGATATTATAATAATTATTATTTATTCAAATATAATTGTAACAATAATTATTATTTGAATAATAAAATTTAATTTAAATAATTTCACATATTATAACAATTTTTTTATTATTGTTATTAAAATTGTTTTATTTATTATTTTAGAAGTATAATTATTAATTTTACTTTTTTAATGATTAGTGTTAATAATTTATTATTTTTTAATATTTATTGATTTTTATTATTATTTTAATTATTTGTGTATTGTTATTAATTTCAATTAAGTTCGGTTCTGTTCAATTAAGTTTAGTTCAGTTAAGTTTAATTCAAGTCCATTAAGTTCAATCCAGTGAAGTTTAGTTAAGTTCAATCAACATAATTCAATTAATTTCAATTCAGTTCAGTTCTTTATAATCTAAAAGTGAATAGTGTTTGTATTACTTAGACCTGTTTGTGGGCCCGCTTCAGCGGGTCGGGTTTGGACACTCGTTTTTTAAAAAAGCCCAGCCCAAGCCCGAGTCCGTCGAAGCCCAAAGATTTATGGGCCGGGTTTGGTTTTTATATAAATACCCAAGCCCGGCCCGAACCCGGCCCGACGAATATTTTTATTTATTTATTATATATTTATACATTAAATTTATAATTATTTTAAGTTCCTATATTTTATTCTATTAAATTTGTATACTTGATTACAATAAATTTTACTAAATATTAAAGATTTTAAGTAAACAATGCAAT
>CATIWQ010270101.1:0-21678 GCA_949673415.1 Euphorbia schlechtendalii | reverse complement strand
TTTCAAGTAAGTTCTTATTATGTAAATAAATTGGTTTGAAACCCTATCAATGGTTCTTGAGAAGATCCTATTCGAATTCGAGAAAATTTTAACCGGTAATTCCGCCGACGCGGTTATGTTTTCGATGACAATTCCCTTCAGAAATTTACCCAAAAAATTTTGTTTTGAAAGAAAAAAAATCTTATTTTAGTTGAGGTTATTCCCTAAAATTTAAATGTTTCATAAAATTTATAATAATAAAAAAATGTTTCATAAAATTTAAATGTTTCATAAAATTTAAAGAAAAAAACCTAATAATAATAAAAAAAATTTAAATGTTTCATAAAATTTATAATAATCTAATTAAATCAACTCATATTTGATCTTTTAACAAATGAGACTGGTCATTATCCACCAAGATTCGAGCATTTTGTTGGAATCCTCAACTTTTTGTATTCTAATTGGAATAGAGAGGGACTCTAATCCCACTAACTATTTTTGACAATATCAATCGATTCCAAAATTCTCAAGATAGATCATAGAGACAAATTGATACATGTGAAGTTGTAAGTCTATGATTTGAAAAATCAATGACCGGTTTCCATGCTATCAGACACATAATCCCTAGCACCATGTTCAAATTATACCATGTTTGCAAACTATAATATTTGGAGATTTTCATAAGCATAATGATATAATAAAAACCTTTGCCCATTAAGATCAACCTCCGATTCACTTTAGGATTCCAAGTAGCTGAAAGCTTAGCTCTTAGATTAACATGTTACAGGCGAGACTCCTCTTATAAAGGGTTTTCTCCATACAATAGAATATTAACAAGATGTAATATGTTATTCATAGAGCTACTACGGAACCTGTATAGCTTTATAGCCACTGTCTACATCTTAGATTTAGCTTCATAGTTTGTCCTCCAACAACAACTCACGTTGAACTAGGAAATTTGTCCTTTAAATGACTGGTATAAATGATTACTCAGGAGGGATGGAATCAACATGCATCTTATGAGTCAACGAAACACCATCAAAAAAAGAAGAAGAAGATTGGCCTTGAAAACAAGCCTTACATTCTCTTGAGAAAAACCTTTAGATTCGTTGCCTTCTAGAGCATAAACAACTAACTCATGCTAGTTATTTTTCCACAGCTTAATTAAAAAAAACTTATTACGTGACCTTGTACAGGTTACACATCTATGCAAAAATTTCTAGGTTATTTTTCACAAACTTCCACAACAAAATTATGAAATGTTATTTTAATGTAAAATAAATGATACTTTCATTGATTGTTTTTCACGATCTTTCACACCCAAACCAACAAATTTTTATTAAAAGTAAAATAATCAAAAAACTTCTAGCAGTAATTTTTCACTTGTTTTTCAAACTAGAATAACTTTTTATAATTTCTAATCTTTAATAATTTGAATAAAACTATATTAGACCTATAAGATCCCTTATAAATTATAGGACAACTATATCATATTTATAGTACAATACCTATGTAATAGTTTTTTAGAGTTTATAAGACGAACTATATACTAATTGCTTGATAACTATTACAAAACTTTATAATCTTCTTATTTTTTTGAATAAGATTAGGGTCAGGCAGAAAGAAGTGAGGATAACATAAGTTCCTCAGTGCAAGGAAGAAGCATTATGTGGGGACCCACCCTTCCACACTCGTAACAAACCCCCTAAAATTTATAATAAAAGAACACAAAAAATATAAATCGTTTGAAAGAGAAAAAAACAAGGCCAGCCTAATGTATAATTTTCATGTTAATCTATAAGACAACTATTGTATAACTATAATACAATAGTTGTATTATAGGTTAGAAAGATTAGTTTCGATGAAACAAGAAAAGAAAAATTTTTTAGATGCGAATGTCAAAATATCTAATAGTTTGAGAGATGTATGAAAAATAAGAAATAGATCATTCATTTGTATTGGAATCTGAATACAAATATGTTTTTCTAATGATTTAACATACGTTTTGTGTAATAGTATTGTTATTTTTATCATTTGGGAAAATGGTGTTTATTTCTTAACAAGAGAAGTTAAAAAATATAGCAATAGATAGTTTCAAAGCCACATATCTCAAAAATTGTGTTTAAAATTATGTTCCTCATTCATTTATTGATATTTTTTTCTTGAATAAAATTCATTCTTTGATATGTGACATATTTATATGATAGAAAAATAGAAAAGTACGGGAGAGAATTTACACCACGTTTTCAACAACAAAAACTAAAAGACAACGAGGACTACTTCCTTAGGTTGAGCGGATATTTTTGAAGTGGATTCGGTCCATAAGGGTAAGCCTTTGAGTTCCTGGAACTACTAATTCTGTGCTCCTTATCTACTACTTATTCTTTTGATTTCATTTGTGGACTTAGGATTTTTATTATTCTATTTTATTCTAAATGTTGTAATTTTCCTTCTTCATGCGTAATTTCTTTATTAATGGAGATACATGATAAAATACAAACATGAAGGGAATAAAAATATATTCTTGGATAACAGCCCTCACTATTTTACCATGCGAGCAATTTCATTAATTAAAACGAGCAACCAACGTGTTAATAAAATGAATCATTTTTTTTCAAATAACGAATCCATTACCGTAATTTTTTTAATAGGCCACACGGGCCTCGCTAAAGCAAAATCGAACATATGTGCAATATGTTGTAATATACCCTTTGCTAACCTTGGTGGATGCAAGTAGATTAGGTTAGATGTATGATTAGGATCTTAATTTTCCTTCGGGTATCGCAATTTTACTTATTTTTTGGGAAATGTAATTAATAGATTAGGCGGGTGGTTGCATCCCCCGAGGTTTTGTAATTTTAAATATTCACTTTTCCACATTTATTTACTGCTTTATGGATGGATTTACCACTTTCTAAATATACACGAATCATGCACTATAATTCGAAAATGACATAAGTATGAATATGTGCAATTAATAAATACGATTTTCTATAGATGTAATATAATGTGATCCAATAAAAGATAAGCAACTTATCTTGAACCGGAATCTCTGTGTCTTAGTGGGTTGTTCCCCGGACGTTAAGCTTCACTGGACTTTAATTCCTAGAAGAGGTAATATGGGTGGTGACTCTACACTAAGAGACGGTGTATTCAAGTTTGACCAATAAAAAATGCTTTCACTTTCTCTATCCAAACCTTGCATATCCACGACCCAGTACGAATTTCTTTTAAACATTTAAGCACCCCGGTGGACCGCGCCTCTCATCTCCGCTCGCTCTCGGCCCATCTCTCTGTGTCATCCGCACATAATATAAATCTTTTGTCAAGCTCGGTAACCGGATAATGAATGAAATAGGAACCAAAATAAGAATAATCCGAAGTGATCACGGAAATTAATTCTAGAATTTCCATTTCAAAGAATTCTGTTCGGTGCATGGTATTGACCACACCTTCTCTCCTCCTTATACGCCTCAATAAAAAGGGGTTGTAGAAAGGAAGAATAGAACTATAATTCAAATGGCTTGATCCATGCTGAGTGATAACAATCTACCAAAGTAATTTTGGGGAAAAGTTGTTAACACAGCATGTTATATCTTGAATCGGGTTTTAATTTGCCCAATTCTTGAGAAGACACCATATGAAATTTTTCGAGGGTGCAAGTTTAAGATTGGTCATCTCATATCATTTGGCTATAGGTGCTTTATTCTTAACACCAAGGAGCAGTTAGGTAAGTTCTAAGTCCGATGAAGGAATCTTTTTGGGATACTCAACTAATAACAGGGCATATAGAATATATGCCAAAAGAACCGGTCTGTTAGATGAGTCTATCCATGTGGATTTTGATGAAACTAATAATGCATATAGACATCCATCTGATGAAGATGAAGGAGTACCCCAGCAAGCAGATCCACTTAGTATGCCATTCTTTGTGCTGACCAACCCAGTACAAGAACCTGAAGCTGAGGAAGCCAAAGATGATGAGGATCTTTCTATCAACTTCAACAATGGCGAAGATCAACCTCCTCCTCAGCATCTTGTTATCGATCCTCTAGTAGTTGATCCAAGTCTTTAGAAAGAGATTAGAGTTCATCGCAACCATCTGCTAGACAGCATAGTTGTGATGTTCATAACCCAATGATGATGCGAGGTCAGCTCAGTCGGATGATGAGTCATCCACCCTTCATTTCATTTATCAAACCCAAGAAGTTTGGAGATTGAGAAGGAGATAATTATTGGATAATCGCAACGCAAGAAGAATTGGATCAGTTCAAGCACAATGATGTTTGGGTTCTATTCCTAAGCCAAAGGGAATCAATCATCGGCACCAAATGGGTTTTCAAGAACAAGCCAGAAGAAGATAGCTCTATTGTTAGGAACAAAGCCAGGCTTATTGCTCAAGGCTACAATCACCTAGATGGAATCGATTATGATGAGACCTATGCTCCTATAACCAGGCTAGCTAGAAACAATTCGAATTATGCTTTCGCATCAGATATGAACTTCAAATTATTTCAAATGGATGTTAAGAGCGAATTCCTGAAAGGATTCATTCAAGAAGAAGTCTATGTTCGCCAGCCTGCAGGCTTTGAATATCCAAAGAATCCTGAGCATGTCTTCAAACTAAAGAAAGCTCTCTATTGATTGAAGCAAGCTCCCAAAGCTTGGTATGAGAGGCTGACCACTTTCTTGATCAACAAAGACTATGAAAGAGGAAAAGTATATATAAATCTTTTCATCAAGCGAAGGAAGGAAGGTGTGTTGCTAGTCCAAATATATGTTGATGATATCATATTTGGAGCAATTGATGAGAAGCTGTGCAAGGAGTTCAGCAAGTAGATGAAGAGCGTGTTCGAAATATCTATGATGGGAGAGCTCAATTTCTTTCTTTATCTTCAAATCAAGAAGACTGAATATATAATTTTCATCATTCAGGCAACGTATGCCTAGAAGTCTAAAGAAATTTGACATGGAGCATTTGAAGTCAATGTCCACTCCCATTTGCCACTTATACTATTCTGAGTAAAGATGAAGCTGGAAAACCTATGGACATCAAGTTCTACAGAGGGATCATTGGTTCTCTTCTTTATCTCACAACTAGCAGGCCAGACAAAAGTATGTTGTGTGTTATTATGCTCATTGTCAAGCTGATCCAAGAGAATCTCACTTAGCTACTATTAAGAGAATTCTCAGGTACTTGCAAGGCTTAATTGAGGTAGGTCTGTGGTATCTCAGCAGTTCAGAGTTCACTCCTAGGGGATTTACAGATGCTTATTATGGTAGAGATAAGCTCAACAAGAAAAGTACAATAGGAAGATATCATTTCCTTGAAGAGTGCATTGTCTCATAATATAGTAAGAAGAAAACTTCTATTGCGCTGAGTACATGGCAGTAGGAAGTTGTGTAGCACAACTGCTATGGATTAAGCAGCAACAGGAAGATTATGGTATAAAGTCAAGTTCTCTTAAAGTTACGTGTGATAACAAGAGTGCAATTGACCTATCCAAATATCTAGTTAAATGTCACTTCATTATGGATATTGTGTTACAAGGAGATGTGAAGCTAGAGTATGTTCCTTCTGAGGAACAGCGCGCTGATATGTTCACCAAACCATTGCCAAATGAGCATTTTTGTCTACTAAGCCAGTTAATTGGAATGGCTAATCCACATTGAAGAAGAAGAAGAAGGAAGCTCAAATTTACAAAATTTTGGCTAAGTGTTAGAGTCTAAGTCTTGTGATGACACATGGATAACACCATTAGTATTTTAATTGTAACGGCTTGAGGAACAGTTCAAGGTTAATTTTCAAATCTCTACATTTTCAAAAAGACGTGTTATTGAATAGGAATCGTTTTCACCAAAACTCACCGTTTTACTGAGGCGGTTGATATGACTCAGATCTCAAAGTTTATCCTCATCTTGAGTTGTGGTAGCACCACGTGCCCTAGAAAGTTACTGAAGTCTATAAAAGGTGAGCAATTGAAGGGATAAAGGTTACGTGCTTTTTAAATTAGAGCATTCGAACCCTATAACCCCTAATTCTCTTCTTCTTTCAAATCCTTTCCTTAAAAATCTCTCATATGGCGATTACCAGCACAACCTTCAAACTTAAGTACACCACAACAATGAAAATTGTTGTTAACGCTGAAGGGAAGACTGAGAAGGTCACTCTTCAAGAGGGAACCTATTTCACAAGAGTGGAGTAGGCTGATAATATAGATTTTGGTCTAGTGTATGAGGTGGACTAAAAAGGACTGTTGCTCAAAAAAACCATACATTAGATCATCAAGTAACAGCACCTGAGTTGTTTTTTGAAGGTGGAAGGTCCTACTATCACAAGACTAATTTAGGAATTATACTCAAATCACTACATAATTTAGGGATTTGATGATGGGTTTTGGTGGAAAATTCACCCTCATTTGTGCGAGGCTGATTGGAAGCATCCTCAACATGCCTAACAAGGGCACTCAGCTCAGAGGGACCGGTGATGAAGATGTCGTTGTGATTCCAGAGGATTGGGAGCTCCCCACTAACTACGTTTCCAGGGAGATAGCAACCAACAGGATGAGTTGAAGAGCTAGAATGTGCCATGAACTTGTGGTGAAGCTGCTGCTGCTAAAGACGAGCTCAATGACTAGCTGCACCTACTTTGAGAGGTGTGTGGTTTACTAAATTGTAGAGGGTAAGAAGCTAAACTAGCCAGTGATGATCCTTCATCATCTAACCAGATGAATATCGTCTATCACTATGGTTACCTCATTACTGAGATAATGAGGGCAAGGAAAGTTGACTTAGCTTAGTTTTTGTGGGATTTCGGTTAAATAGTGCTGTAGTGAAGAAGCGATTCAAAATAACGCATTTCAGTAGACTAGTTCATAATAAGGTGCATGTTAAGTATAACAAAGCACAATAGAAGCGAAAGCTGAAGTGTGTATCGATAATGGTGCCTATGGAAATCTAAAAGGAGGATGAATATGGATTCATGGTGTACTTCAATGATAGTGATGACTCAGATAAGCAACCCATTTCCAACATCCTGGAGAAAGTCACCACCCCTCCTCTCCCAAGCAGAAGGCTGCTTCTTCTAAGGCTAGGAGAGAACTACCCTCTGAAGGGAAAAGCAAGTGGTCATACTATTGATGCAAATTTACAGCCCGTGAAGCAACTAAATCCAATAGAGATCCACTCCATGAGGATTTGGCTGATCCATCTTTCTTGGAGGAAATCAAAGAGTTAGCTAGGAAGAAATTTCATGCGCTCAAGACTACTACTGAGTTAGATGGAGTAGTAAGCCAAGTGCTACTAGCTCATGAATTGATAGACTTATCCTCCAAACTGAAGGCAAAATTGCTAGAGTTCGAACAACAAACAAGTGTGCCTAGTGAATCTCAATACTTTGAAGAGTTTGAGAGGATCCAAGGTTGCTTATTTTCTATTCGAAGTCATTTGGCAAAAGAGAGTGCCAAAAGTTTGGTTGATAAGATGGCTTTGATACTCACAGGGTTGAAGGATTGTGCAGCCTAGCTTTGGGCAGCAATCACGTCTATCCCCACATCTACTACAATGGAAAATGGTGTTGAAGGAAAGATAAAGGGTAGTGTGGATGTTGCTGCTGAGCAACTGAGTCTCTTGGGTACCAAAATGGATACTCAAGTGATATAGGTCCATAAACTAGGTGAGGAGCAGGCAAAAATAAAGAGAAAGATGATCAAAACATCGAGAATGTCTTCAAAGAGCTTGAAACAACCAAAGATTTCAGCCATAGTATAGAAAAGCTGGTTGAAGCACAGTCTAAGTTCTTACTTCTCCACAACAATAAGAAGGATGAAATGGTAAAGCTCCTAAAGACTATTTCTTCAAAAATGGATAAGGTCCATGTCGTAAACCTTGACTCTCTGCACACTAAAATGGACACCATCCAGCGTAAGGTTAATGAGAACATAATCGAGAAGGTCTCCTATTTGCAGAAGTTTTTGGTTTCTGCCATTGAAAGATTTTTCCAAACATGATGACTCCAAGTTTGCCTGCTACAGAATCATTTTGCCTTGAGACTAGCTTGACTATTCACACCAAGTTGAATGTCATCAAGCTCAAAGTGGAAGACCTGCAGAAGAATATTGGTACTCTATTGAAGATTGGTGAGTTTGATGTGAAGGACATTGATTACACTCCAAAGTATATATCATCCATAAGTCCTAAGGTCCTTGATATTGAGGTGAATTTGAAGATAGCATTGATTTTAATGAACTTCCGAGGCCTTCTTCAATGTTTTCAATAGTTCGTGTGTCAGGGCTTTGAGTAGATTGCGCACCTCTCTAGATGTCACCATCTTCTTCTTAGTGAGCTTAATGATCAAGAATTTCTTACCACTGAAAGCAAAATGCAGCTGGAGCAAGAGATATCCCCGCACAACATAGGCTAGCAATAGAACTTCAGGGCCGCCCTCGATGCTGTTAATACTTGCCTTGAGCAAATTGTGCAAGGTTAGATTGCAAAGGGGGAGAAGGTAGCTGAAGATGCTCTCCGAACAGCGAATCTTAATAAGGGAACTCTACCAAGGTAACCATTCCATCACAGGCCTCCTCAACAGCAACATCCAAAATCCAACCAAGATAAAACTTATGGCTCTTCCTCTTCTATATTTAAAAAGTAGAATTGGCCATATTCTTTGTATTTTTTCTATGAACTTGTAATAGGGCTTCAGTATGTAACCTTAGGTCATGACATAAATTATGTACTGACTAAGTAATTTTTTTATTAATAAAAAGTTACAAGTTCACACCTTAAGTTAAGATCTTCTTAACTTTTCCTTTTTGTTGTTTGTATGTTTCTGCTATATATTGAAAACGTTATGCAGGAACTCATACAAGAGACCTACCTTGAAGTAAAGCTGAAGTAAGGCAAAGTCACAAATTGAAGAAGAATCCTCTTAGTATGGGGGAGCTGAGCTACTAAAGAAGACTCACTTAGTATGGGGGAGTTCAAGTTGACTAAGGGAAGTTACTCATCACAAGGGAGTCTTACATCACTTTTTAGGTATTCTTGATATCTCTAAACTATTTATTCAATTAACTTCTTCTACTACCTAGTTTGCTATCTATCCAAAATTGGGGAGATTGTAGAACCCAAGTTAATAGTACTTCATAGTACTGTAATCTTTTGAAATAGAAAACTATCTAGGATAGTGAAATTAATTGAGTATTAAGTATACTCTTAATTAATGAAGCTAACTAGAGTTTGTTTAAGGGAAAACAACTTAGTTTGCTTAGTAATTAATTAAGTTACGGCGTAGAGAATGAAAAGTTGAGTTTGTGCTGAGTACTACATAGTTTAGAAGTATATCAACTCAGTTGTGCTGAGCTAGCTTTTATTAACTAAAAGTTCTTTTCATTGACGCTAAGATATTAAATGACACATGTGTAATAATGAATTCTGTGAGAAACGGAATATTCCTTAGATATTTTCAGGAATAATTACGCTGAAATTAAGGAAGATTTCTAGTGGTCCTCACAAGATAAAAGGTCACAGTATGGAATGTCGGGATTCCCTCACTAAAGTCCAAAACAAAAGTAATCGTCTGACATGCATTGTTTTCTAGTGTCTCCGCGCGCCTCTACCAGTGTTAGCAACTCAATTAATCTGAAGATTTCACGTTGCATTATTGCACGCCTCTCTCAACAGAATTTCTTGAAGATAAAACAAGATTTTGTTAACAGAATTTTATCATACCTCAACATTCAAATTTCTATCTCTAAATGTCTTGGAATTTGTCTCCAATGGGAATATTCAAAAGATACAAAGAGAAGAGAAATTTAAGATCAGCGATCTCAAAAAAGTTTGCAACGGCTACTTCGCAAAGCTTCAACTATAAATAGAAAACTGAATAAGACGTTCAAACTTGGTGCATCACCTCGAATTTCTTTTAGAGCTAAAACTTTTCAAAATTACTCCCAAGTTCAAGAAATTCCAAACTCAAACAATCAACAAACACCAATTCCAAATCTATTTGTCATAGTGAGAAAATTTCTTAGATTTAACATTATAAGGATTCAATGTTTCTATAAGTGGAATTTAGTTCACAATCTTTTCATTTAAATCAGAGTGTCAGTTTGGGAAGGGTACACAAACTAAGTCGAGTGGTAGTTAGGAAGGAAGGTACTTTCTGTAAAATTGTGTCTACCCACTATAAAGGCTTCTCCACCTAACTAAGGAACGAACACTAGTGGATTAAAGCTACGAAAAGGTATCCAAGGACTGGAGGTAGGCTAGGGGCCAAACTAAGATAAAATTAAGGTGATGAAGTTCTAAACTTTCTCTTTTAGATTTTACTTTGTCCAGCTCATTCATCATTTTCTTCGTTTATTCATTTTTCTTGAAAAACAAGTCCATGCTGAGTAAAGTACTTAGCTAGAGATTGAAGATAAACTATGCCAGCAAAGCTGAGCAGTTTATACAATTTTTGTATCACAACTTAGCATGCATATATGAACTTAACTTGGGGAAACAAATTTTTATAAAACCTTAATAGCAATATAGATTCGCATTCACCCCCCTCTAAAGTTGTTTTCAAGCCATCTAAGGACCAACAAGTGGCATTAGTAGTTGCTCAACTTTTAGACTAACCGTCTTTGAGTCAAGATCCATAAATGGCTTACAATGACTTCAGTTCCAGTTCTTGTAATGTAGTACTCCTTAAAGAAGTAATGTCCATTACGAGACCATCTCTTTTAGATTGTAATCATTATACTTTCTGGAAAAATTGCATGAAAACTGAAGAGATTAGGAAAGGAGTTCATCGACCTTAGCCCTAGAGTTCCCATAGTTATGAAGAGTGGAGTGCTCATTCCTGTAGATCAAGAGGACTATGATGATGCTGACTTGAGGTTTCTCAAAGAAAATGCCACAACGATTAATTACTTGCACTATGCACTAGATCTTATTGAGTTCAACAAGGTCTTAGGATGCGAGGCAATGTAGGAAATCTACAAGAATCTAGAGATTACTTATGAGGGGATTGACAAGGTCAAGGAGTCATAGATCAATCTCATGGTGAGGGAGAATGAGATGTTCACCATGGGCTCCAGCGAGGGTATTCAAACCATGAATACCAAGTTCATAACATTGTTAATGAACTGAAGAGATTAGGAAAGGAGTTCATTAAAGAGGAGCTCATAAAGAAGATTCTACGCACTCTTAATCTAGAGTGGGACTCTAAGATGAGAGCCATCGAAGAAGTTCATGACCTGAAGACCTACAGCTATGATGAGCTGAAAGGCACCTTGCTGACTCATGAGATGTCTCTAAGGAAGTATTCAGATTACTCCAAGAGGAGTCGAGGCAAGGAGAGAGAGGGCAAAGCCATTTTCCTAAAATATGATTCATCTGATGAGTTCACCAGCTACGACTCTAATGAGAAAATGGACCTTCTAACTAGGCGTTTCAAATGCTTCATTAAGAAGGACGGGAAGTTCAACAAGAAGAATTTTCCCGCTAAAACAAAGTAAACTCAGCATCCGCATGGAGCTGAGGAAGGACCCAAGAAGGAGTACAGCAAAGATATCAAATGCTTTGATTGTGGAGAAAAAGGCTATATCCTGTCCAGCTATCCTAAGGCAAAGAAGGATATATTCAAGAAGAGGTTCTCCAAGAAGAATGAGGTATTTGCTACCACCTGGAGTGATTTGGAAGAATCCTCATCATCTGATGAGGAAGCAACTGATTTGACCAACCTTTGTCTAATGACCATTGAAAATCGAAGGGGTGAAGGCTCAGCATCTACCTTCGGTATAGATCAATCTGTTAGTGACTCTGAAGCTGACGAAATAAGGGAAAGGCTTCTCAAGTTGAGGTACATCCTGAAATCCCTTATTTATGGAAAGGCTTGATATCCGCTTTCTTCATGAAAAAGCCGAGTATCAAGAATGTTCCATTAGAAAGCTCACTAAGCAATTAGATGAGTTGACTGCTGAGATAACGACTTTAAAGAAGAAAGGGGTTCCTTTTCCAGCCAACAATCAAGAATAATTCCTCTAAAAAGAAGAGAGCAAGCCAACCCAAACCAAATACGATGTGTGGTTTTTGTGGGAAAGTTGGACATGCCACAGTCCTCTGTAGGCATAAAAATGGTTATTATGACAAGTAAGACTTGTTTAGTTGAAGCACTACTAACAAGGGAGAACCTAGCTCAAAAGTATGGGTACCTAAGAAAATGTAACTTTTTTGCATGTGAGACTTAGATGCGTTGATGACTCTCGAATGTGGTATTTGGATAGCGGATGCTTAAGGTATATGAAGAGAGATGAAAGCCAGTTTATCTCATTAGAGCGCAAAAGAAATGGAACTGTCAGTTTTGGAGATAACCAGAAAGGCAAGATTGTAAGCTGTGACACTGTTGGTGTCTCTCCTTCAATCGAAGAGGTTTCTCTTATCAAGGTTCTGAAGTTCAACTTGCTTAGTATAGCCCAGCTCTATGACAAAGGTAAAAAGGTTATATTCGACTCAATAGGATGCTTAGTAATTGATTGTAAGATTGATTCTACTATTCTCTTTCATCCTCGAGTTAATAATGTCTATACAATTGATTTATCCCCATGCTCCACTCATGGCTTTGGCATAAAAAATTGGGTCAAATAAATATGAGCATTATGTCTAAACTGTCCAAAAAGCAATTAGTTATGGGTTTACCAAGCATCAGCTTTGAAAAGGATAAACTGTGCTCAGCTTGGTAACAAGGTAAGAAAGTTAAGAAATCGTTTAAGTCAATCAATCAAAGAGTAACTAAAAGACCATTAGAGCTCCTCCACCTGGATCATTTCGACCTAGTTCAGCCATTGAGCATGGGTGGTAGAAGATTTTCGTTGGTGGTTGTGGATGACTTCGTGAGATTCACTTAGGTAGTGAGTAGCAAAGAAGAGACATATGAATCTTTTATCAAGCTTAGTAACAAGATAATGAACAAAACAAGAACCAAAATCAGTAGAATCTGAACTGATCATGGATGTAGATTCAAGAATTTCCATTTCAAAGAATTCTGTTCAGCGCATGGTATTGACCACAACTTCTCTTCTCCCTATACGCCTCAACAAAATCGGGTTGTAGAAAGGAAGAATAGAACCATAGTTGAAATGGCTTGATGTTGGTTAATCAAGACACTAATTGAACATGCATAGACAGCAAGGTGGAATTTCAAAAACTTAAAATTAACTTGAGGATCTCCTAAGCATGCCATGATTGTTATAACCTAGGTTAAAATGTTCCGTAGATGCTATTAGGTTATAAAACATATAAAAGAAACCTAGCATCTAAAAGATAAAAGCATTACTAGTTGATGCGTGATTGATCTCTCTTTTAGTTGCGGCATTCCCTTTCGACCAGTTCTAATAGCACAAGCTTCCAAACTATAACAGCCTCAATGACTTAATCCACATGGATCTTCACTGACAAAAACCTCAAACAGGTAGAACCCGTCGATTAATGGCAGCTACTAGACTACATGTAAATAAACCCAAAAATTCGAAACAGATGGCTCACTTAAATTTAGACCCTTCTAAAAGAACTCTTCAGATTGTTTGGAGAAACTCATGGAGGATCTCGTACAACAAAAGAAGAGAGAAAGAAATCAGAGATAAATAAGCTTAAAGCTTTTTTGGTGTGTGTGAATAATGAGACATTGAAAGCATATTTATAGGAGAAAATGGGGGAGTGTTAGACTCTCCTTCTAACTCTACGTGGGATGGGATAAACCCATCCCATATATAGCAAGTCAACCGTACAGGTCATGGTGCCCCGCGGGTTGACCCGGATGCCAGTTGAGGGAAGCCCGCAAATGCTATAAGCCCAATCTTGCAGCCCACGCAAGCGGGCTTACTACTACAAACCCGCACAAGCGCTGCCATGGGTAGCGCTCGCGATCTTTTCAACTCGCAAGGCAGCCACGCGGGCCCTACCTTGAACAACCCGTGTTCTTTTCAGGGACCACTTATAATGAGAAAATTCCCTTGCTCACTTTTACTATTTTTCCCTATCTTTTCATTATTCCTTTGAACTATTAATTAATTAATAATTCCTCTTACTGATTTCACAACTTGTATTTTCGGTATAAACCTAGTCTAAGTTCTCTACATAGTCCAATATAGACCCAAACTGTGTAACCTCATATGATTCAAAAGTATAGAGCTGCTAGAGGTTAACCTAAACTTAACTTCCCACCTGGGAACATTTAAGCTTAGTGTTCCATACCATTATGGAACCTGATAGCTCTAAATGATCAAATGGGCTTTCTACCAAAGGCATATGATCCCCCGATACTTGGAACGTCACGTGCCTGTGACTTGGTTTGGTTCTGCTGTAGTAATAAATATAATACATTCCTTCCATCAGGTTAAGTACCATCCAATTTATTGAGCTCGGATTAAGTGTCAACTCATGTAATAGCCATTGCTATCTTAGAATTAGACTTATTCAAGAAGAACACCACTTAGCTATTTTTTATATTGATTAACTGGAAACCTGTTCCATCAATCATATACTCTGATCAGATGTTTATGAGTGTGATACTTCAACAAGGGGCCCTACATTTCATCTCCATTATATTACTATATCAGGAGCTATGGATCCCATCTTGACTACGCAACTTATCAACATGTGATCATCGCTATACCCGTAATCAGCCGTGTCATCCTGATTGCTAGGGTATGAATAAGTATGACCCAAGGTATAGCAACTCCTACATAAGGTATCCCACATCACATCGTATCACATAATGGGGTTCAATTCTAAGGCTACATCAGACCTAATGGAGAAATACATGATCGAGCACCATCGATCATCACCATACAAACCACAAGCCAATGGGGTACTAGAGGTAGCCAACAAATCGATTAAGAAAATTTTGAGCAAAATGGTTGTTACCTACAGGGTTTGGGTTGATAATTTGCCATTTGCAATATGTGGGTATAGAACCAGTGTCTGAACTCTACTTGTCAAACCTCGTTCTCATTAGTATATAGGGTGGAAGCGATACTGCTAGTTGAGATGGAAGTGAAATCCCTTCGAGTAGCCTTGGAAGAGAGATTAAAGGAGTCCAATTGGGAAAGTGCATGGTTTGAGTAGTTGAACATGATAGATGAACAACATCTGAAAGCTTTAGAACACTTACAGATGTATCAACAGTGCATGGCTAGGTCATACAATAACTGGGTTAAATTTAAAAGCCAACCTTTGAAACTGGGAGATTTGGTTTTGAAGCAGATGAGACTATCGAATGTAGATGTTCAGGGAAAATTCAGTCCAAATTGGGAAGATCCCTATACTGTGAAGAAAATTTTAAGCAAAGGAGCTGTCAAGATCATGGACATGGATGGGAACAAATTCGTCAAACTGATTAATCAAGATAAGCTCAAGCGCTACCACATCTAGGGTAAAAGAAAAAAATTAGAAAAGTGGTACACAAAAAAGAAAAAATTGTCCGACATTTGGCACTTGGCTAGCTGGGTAACAATTAGGATGGTTCTTTATGGAAAAATAATAAGAGTCCGCTAAGTCGAAAACCCATAAAGGGAATCTCAGGAAAGAATTAGGGCAATGAGAGGAATAGAGGGACCACGAGTTTGAAAACCTATTCCAAGCTAGCTGGTGGCAGGATTCAAATCATTGGAAAATTTGTACCCTCGTTAATATCATTAATGAAATGTTATTGTTGTTACAAGATTTATGTTTATGTCATATATACGTGTAGAATATCACAAGTGAACAAAATAAATTTCGATAAAATCTCATAATGTCAAAAGTAATTCAAAAGACAGAACACATAAGTCTAGAAAGTAAATCAATGAACAAATAAGAATATAGATCTATGGATGCCAATCATTCCATCGGGCGTGCTTCCTTGAAGTATGAGGGAGAGGGTCCAAGCCGTGCTTGTCTCTCTCCCACTCACGTGACACCCTAAGATATTGGTTAGCATTCGGAAGACTCTTGATCTCGCCTAACCACCCAAGGTAGAACTCATCGGTATCTGTAGTCTTTGGAGCACTGTAGTCTAGTGTGACAACGTTGACACTTGCCCAAAGTCTTCGTATATCATCCGGTGTCTCAGGACCAAAGTCCTGGAAACAGGTCAAACATATAATATCTTCAAACTCGCTACTAGTGCTTGTACTGCCTACACAGACGTGAAGGGGAATAAGAGGTAACGCCAAATAGGCCCATCAACAGTACACCCGAATCATGAACATTTGTAGCCACAAATAGAATCTCAAACCAAAGCCTAAGCTAGTGGACCTCGGAAGCTCGATAAGGTCCCAGAATCTCAATCCAATCCTCTTCACTCAACGAGCGATGGTCCTTCCTAACGAAACCCCTAGGATAATAATGCGAAGGAAGATATCGAGCGTTCCCCAAGCAAGGATCAATGGTCAACTGAAGCTTCTCCAACAACTACACCTACACGAATTTTGTTTAAATAAGTAGCGAAAATCACAAAGAAAAGAGGTAAAAAGGAAAATTACCTCAAGCAAGGCAAAGGGGTCACCCACTAAGTCTGGGTTCACTGAAGCAGCATCTAGATGAATCAAACTCTCTACTAAGGCTAGAGCCGCAAGAGATAGACCTGTAAAAAGTGGATCAATGACAGACAGCAAGCGGGATGGGGCAACTGCTCCAACCCCACAAATGAACTCTGCTAGAAGAAGTAGGGCCACCATAGAGGGCTACATTAGATGAGAGTTGGGCGTAGACTCACACTAGCCAAGAACAACATCGACTTGAAGACCTCCGATGTAAAGAGGAGCTGATAAAAAGCACCTGCTGGACTCCAAGTTCAAGAAACCTCGTAGCTTGTCCTCACCCCTGAACTGAAAGGAAGGGAATGCAAAAGATAGCCTCACTAGGAATAACTGGGTCAAGTTCTCCAGAAATGGAAGCCCTAGAATAGCATGATATTCCTCGACCAAGGGGCAAATCTCAAAGTCTACAACACAAAAGACATGGGTAGCAGGATCCCAGAACATCAAAATAGCACGAATGAAGGTTGTGTTCACAAGCCTAGAAACAAGGTATTGAAGACCTCACAGCCTAAAGCTCTCGAGCTTTCCCCAATCGAGCCCCGGGATGATGCAGAGAAAAGCCCTAAGATGCTCATTATAAGTCGACATCGGCGAAAAAGAGGTAAAGGAAATCCCTCAAGACCGATGTTGCCTACACACATCAACCACAGACATTAGCATAACATATTCATTCATTCATGCGTACACGTAAAAACATCCATAAACAAGCAACCATAAAAAATGGAACAAGTGAGGTCCCGATGCGTAGACAGCCAAAGTCTCTTGCTCTTTTCATAAAATCAAAGATTTTTTAAAATGCTATAAGGGAAGCTATGTAAAAATCCAGTTTAAAAAAGAAACAAAAACAAGGTGGATAAAATAAGAGCTCTTAAAAAAGCATCACCTATACATCATCTCCACCAACTGGATCTAAGGCCACCATAGTAGATATCTCAAAATATTCAGCCCATAGACTCCCGAAAGCGCCATCGATCAGACCAGATGCAGGAGTAGGCTATGGAGCATCGAGAAAGCTGGCGTCCTAATAAGGGGTAAGTAACGACTTAGTGTCTGGCTCGTCAAGTAGAGCGCTAAGGTAAAACCCAAGTGTAAGCATGGGATTTTGTACCAGTTCACACTGTCAATGATGACAGCTTTTCGAGATTTTATCCTTGAATCACACAATTTTTTAGTATCCAGATGTATCTGAACGGGAATCTTCCTGGTCTCTGAATTCAAAAGGACGTCTTTAATAAAATGTTTTAATATTTTCCTTTAAATTGAGAAATTAATTAAAAAATATGAAAATAAACAAAAAATAAGAAAACAACGCAAAAAATCGGATCTGGAGACTGTGTCGCCAAAGCTTGGTGAGCAAGCCTCACCAAGCCCATTGGCGAGGCAGCCTGTCCAAGGATTAGCGAGGCTCCTCGCTAGAGTTTGGAGAGGCAAGCCTCGCCAGAAAAACTTTCCTTTGTTGGACTTTCAGGATTTTTCCTATAAATAATCGGGTCTTTTTTTATAAACGGGACTGAAAATTTTTATACAAAATATAGCTTTTAGAATTACATTAAATTCGGAGAACTAGATGAATATTTTTCAAACTTTTACAACAACATTTTTACCTAAAAAAAGGACGAGGAGGACTTCCGAAGGCTGAGCGGATATCTTCGAAATGGACTTATTCCATAAGGGTAAGCCTCTTAGTTCCTAGAATTGTCAATTCCTTGCTTTCGGTGCTCCATTTCTTCTTCCTATTTCATCTGTGGACTTAGGATTTTCATTATTTTTATTTTATTCCAATGTTGTAATTCTTCTTCATCTATATTTCTTTATTAAAGGAGATGTATGTTAGAATATCCCCACGAAGGGAATAAAACATATTCCTGGATAACAGTCCTCACCACTTTACTATGCAAGCAATTTCATTAATTAAAATGAGCAACCAATGTGGTAATAAAAAGAACTGTTTTATTTATATAACAAATCCATTATCGCGATCGAATTTTTAATATAGGCCACGCGGGCCTCTTTAAATTCAAAATCGAACATACGTGAAACAAGTTGTGATATCCCTTGTGCTAACCTTTGTGAATGCAGGCAGATTAGGATTAGATGTATGTTTAGGATTTTAATTTTCCTTCGGGCATCGCAATTTCTTTTTTTTGGGAAATGTAATTAATAGATCAGGTGGGCGGTTGCATCCCCCGAGGTTTTGTAATTTTTGTAATCTTTACTTTTCCTAATTTACTTTTAGCATTTACTTACTACTTTGTCAATGGATTTATTATTTGTTTATACGTGAATCATGCATATAAACTTGAAAAATGACCTAAGTGCGAATATGCACAATTAAGAAAATACGATTTTCTATAGATGTAATATAATGTGATCCAATAAGAAATAAGCAACTTATCCCCGAACCCGAATCTGTGTGTCTTGGTGGGCCATCCCTTGGATGTTAAGCCTCATAGGACTCTAATTCCTATAAAGAGCTAATCCAGGTGGTGACTCCACACTAAGAGATGACGGATTCAGGTTTGAACCAATCTAAAAACGTTTTTTGCTCTCTCTTTCAAAACTTTCCCGAGTCCCATGAGTCGGTGTTATTTTCACATAAATGCTCCGGTGGACCGCACCTCTCATTGTCCGCGCGCTCTCAGCTCACTGCTCCATGTCGTCCGCTCACACCAAGAGAGTGGGAAAAACCTGAGGCCGCAGCTCACTCATCTGCTCAAGCATGATTGGTCGAGGCATTCTACCGCAATAATTTTTTATGCTTTTAGTGAGCATCCAACTCCTGGTGACAATGTAAGCCGCTGTAACAAGAATCTTGGTCTTGGTGATGAATGTCCAATGCTTAGAAATGACCATCAAGCTCTTGGTAATGCTGCTCGTACTCATCACCCCACCCCGCCATCGCTTGCAATCATAGAAACATACAACAAAAATCATGACGATATACATAAAAACATAACATTTCATGCTTACATGCAAAGTTGTTAGCCACTTTTCTATTGATAAGATTATTAACTTATTCATGAGATTTTTGCTCTAAAGTATAGGTGTTGTCAATACCACTTATCAAATAGAAAAATGATGATAACTGCAAGTATACAGTTGCGATATAATTTTAAAAGATATCCCACAAGGAAGGAACCAGCTCTAAAGATTAACAAGAGGAATGGAACAAAAGAAAATAAGGTAATTTAGTTTGGAGGATTGGAATGATGGATAGATAGACAAATGTATGAAAGATTAGGAAAGATACAAAAGTATATAGATATTCCCTACGTATAAGTATAGTAAAGAAAACATGGAAAATCATCAAAGATATTACATACACTAGATTAATTTAACATATTCGGTTCTAAACACTCAGATATTCAATTATTGACCATACAGCAACACATGAAATGACTTTTCGAAATCTAGTGGAAATGAATTAAGACAATTATATAAACCTGGAAGACAATATTACTATGCTTAGTACAGGTCGCTCTCACATAGCCATATTTAGCAAGTTACCATTCCAAAAATGTTTGCTCACTAAACAGCGTTATAATCACAGATCCAGTGATCATACACAATCTTGTAAACCTCGAAACTACTCTTAAAGTAAACTAAAAAGCATATAAATTGATTAATATAAAAGACTCAACACGAAATACACATTATGACACATAGACATATCATAAACTCTGAAATAGAAAGTATACATAGAAAGCAAAGCAAAGTTATAAGGTATGCAAGTGAAAGCTAAAGTTAATCAAATCGAATCCACTCTTTAATGGGAGTCGCCAATTCCTATAACTCCTGCATCTGCTTTGAATTAGATCTTGACTCGTACAGAACCTCTGCTAGGATGCTATTCTTTATGAATATCGAACAAACGAATATTGAAAAATGAAAACTTTTATTGATAAGTGATTTGCAATTACACTTATACAACAATCGCTCGAATATGTAGAGAAATCTAGTAATCGAAATAGGGTTCGAATCACTTATACATTTTCTCGCTAACACTTATGAATGTAGCGAAATCTAGATATTTTTATTCTCTATCTATGCACACACATCTACCATGCCATGCAACACTTTATCCACCACTTGTTTTTCTCGAAATTGGTGAGTTTGGAGCCCTATTTATAGAGTATGAAGGGTTACGTTTATCATAATGAAGAGTCGTGTCCATTAGCGAAAGATTGCATCACTTCATTGTGGTTGGATGAGAAGCTTTATCCTTATCCATAATGGAAAGGCACCTTTTCATGATTGGTTGACTTCCAAAAGGTGTCTTTTCGTTTGGTAGTTGATGGCGGTTGATCATTCTTATCTAGTGATTGATAGTTGAGAAGAGTTGACCACAAAACTGTCAATGTCACGACCATGAAGTACATGTCACGATCGTGAATACTTGGTTGGCAACTTTCTATTCTAAAGAATAATAAGTCGTGACCATGAATGGTTGTCGCAACCGTGAATTGTGTTTTTCTTCAGAATCTTTCTTGTAACTTTATCGATCTTCGACAGCTTCGGTCCTAAGCTAAATCCTTAAGTTCCACACATCTTTTTGCACCTTTTTCACTCTTTTTTCATAGATTTCCAACTTTAATCATTTTACTTCCAAGATTTACCTAGTACCTGCATTTGCATCAAAAACAACTACATACCACATGAAATCTTTTATATGAAGTATAAAAATGACTTAAACTATGGTGTTTAATGTGTAAAATTATTATGATAATAAGTATAATTATACACTTATCACACCCCCCCACACTTAACTTTTGCATTATCCTCAAGGTAAATTAAAAGAAGTACATAAAATAGCATTCAAGTTCGTACCTCATTTGGCAAAAGACTATTGCAGTGAGTACCACATTCCCAAGTTGCATAAGATTCAAGTAGAAGTCTGAAATTTCCCACAAATTAGTAATGTGCAATTTATATAGTCTAGTTGCATACCTTTGCTCTTAATGGAGGTTCAACTAAATCGCATCTTCATATAAGCTTTATATGCATACTCAAATATTTCCTTCTCTTAAGTATAGTATAAAGTATAAAGGACATAAAAAGCACACTTTGAATAATTTTCTCTCAAGGCATTTTTAGGTAACCTAGGATGCTAAAAACACTCTTAGTGGTTGCATTT
>CATIWQ010270097.1:0-18030 GCA_949673415.1 Euphorbia schlechtendalii | reverse complement strand
AAGGACTGGATTAGGCAGAGGCTGAACCAGGATAAAATCTTTGTTTGCACTTTTCTTACTCTGTTCTTTTACTTTGTGTTATATTAATTCCGCATCAAATAACACTTAAGCACAAAAAGGGGATTCTGAGTAAAGAATACTGACTCAGAAGATACTTCAGAAGAAACCTTCTAAAGTTAAACAATGAACTCGAAAAAGAGTCATTCACCCCCCCCTCTGACCTATTTTACACCCTAATGGGTCCAACAATTGGTATCAGAGCTTAACTCACAAATTAGATATAATATATCTTGAGTAAATGATCATTATGGGTGAAAATAGCATGAAACATCTGCCTGAAAATATGACCACACAGATACTCCCAGAAGGGCTGTCTGTATCCAGACCCCCACTGTTCTTTAGACAGAATTATACATTCTGGAAAAATAGAATAAAAAATTTCATACAGTCGTAGGATATGTATGCATGGCTCGCTATAACCAATGGTCCATACATTCCTACATCCACTGTAGATGGGGTTGTCTCTCCTAAACCTGAAATTGAATACAATGACTCTGATATAAAAAAATTACAAAGTAATGCAACTGCAATTAACTTTCTACATTGTGTCTTAGATGCTGCAGAATATAATAAGATCTCAGAATGTGAAAGTGCCAAGGAGATATGGAAAAAACTTGAAGTGACCTATGAAGGAACTGACAAGGTCAAGGAATCCAAGATAAACTAGAATTTCCATCTCTATGAACTATTTGAGATGGAGGAAGGTGAATCAATATTAAGCATGAATGCAAGATTCACTAACATCACCAATGAGCTCAAAAGATTGGGAAAAAGTTTCTCAGACGAGGAGCAAGTAAAGAAAATTCTCAGAAGCCTAACTGAGAAGTGGCAGGCGAAAAAGACTACCATAGAAGAAGCTCAGGATTTCACAACTTACAGGTATGATGAGCTTATTGGTTCACTAATTACTCATGAGATTTCTATGCAGAACTTCCAAAAGAAAGAAAAATCAAAGCATGAAGCAAAGAAGGCAATAATCCTAAAAGTAGAAGAAGTCTGTGAAAGTTCACCGGAAGATGACGAGGATATGGCTATGCTGGCTAGAAGATTCAAGAAGTTCTTAAAGAGGAACTCAATGACTCCTCAAAAGTTTCAGAAGAAGGGAAGCTTTCCTCAGAAGCCAGACTTCCAGAAGAGAAACAAGTTCAGAAGATCTGAGGACAAAACCAAAGGTGAGAATCAAAAACCTATAATATGTTTTGAATGTCACCAGGAAGGCCATATCAAATCAAGTTGCCCAAAGTTAAGAAAGGACAAAGGAAAGAAAGCTATGATGGCAGCATAAAGCGATAGCGAAAAAGAAAGCTCTGCTGACTCCTCAGAAAATGAGGAAACTGCTCAGATATGTTTCATGGCCGCAGATGATATGTACCCAATAGTTGAGCTTTGGCATAGCAGCACAGAGAAAGTACCATCTTCAGAAGAAAAATCTTACCAAGCTAATGATGAGGTAAATTCCAAATTCAATATTCCTGATGAAATCATGCAACTACTTGCGCAAATTTATAAGCAGGTTAAAAAGAACAATAAGCATATGAAGCTTCTAGAAGAAGACTTTGAAGACTTCTATATCCGAGATATAGCCAGAGATAACTCCACCAAAGCTATTCACAAGAGACAAGGTGAGCTTGATACTGAGGTTGAAAAACTCAAGAAAGATTTGGTTCAAGTGCGAGTTAATGCTACAGACCTCAGCAGAAGAGTAATGCTGATAGAAGGACACATATCTAGAAAAATAACTCTACCTGGAAAGTTCGCACCTCAGAAGAATGAATATCCTCAGAAGAAGGAATATTTACAGGAGAAGAGGCACCCACAGAAAAAGAACACCACTCAGAAGCAAAAAGTTGAAAGGATATATCAAAGCGAATCCTCTGTACTAATACAAAGGAGCTATAAGGAGTATGGATACAAGTATGATCATCAGAAAGGAGGTTGTCAGAAAATGACTCAGAGAAATTCACAAGCGAGAAGAAGAGTCATACCTCAGAGGAAACCACTTCAGGAACCTTTTGATCTCTGTCCATCCCCCAGAACTCTACAAAAAGAAAAGGCGAGAGAAACTGCAAAAGTCTTCTGTAACTTTTGTCGGAAGAAAAACCACATAACTTCTATGTGTAGATTTAAGAATGGTTTTTATGACTCTTATGATTGGCCAGATCTATATTATAAAGCACCCGAATCCAAGGGAAACTGGGTTCGAAGATTCTAACCATTTACTTTTGCTGGTAAGTCTTAGATCCACAGAAGGTCAACAGATTTGGTATATAGGCAGTGGATGCTCAAGACACATGACAGGAGATGAGACATTATTCATCTCATTAGAACGTAAAAGATATGGAAGTGTAAGCTTTGGGGACAACAAAAAGGGAAAAATCATTGGTAAAGGAATTATTGGAGCAGCAATTAAAATTGAAGAAGTTTCCCTCGTGGATGGATTAAAGTTCAATCTTCTGAGTGTTGTCCAGCTGTGTGATCAAGGAAGAAAAGTCATCTTCGACTCAGAAGGATACTCCATCATTGACTGCAAGTTAAATAAAACCTTGATATATGCTCCTAGAGTCAATAACGTGTTCATAATTAATCTAAATGATAATTCAAAGAAAGATATATGTTTAATGACTAAAGAAGAAGGGTCATGGCTCTGGCACAGAAGGTTGGGACATGCTAACATGAATCTTCTGACCAAATTAGTCAAACAGAAACTTGTTGAGGGTTTGCCAAGCTTAAACTTCGAAAAGGATCACTTGTGTAGTGCTTGCCAATATGGAAAGCAATTTAAGAAGAGTTTTAAATCTAAATCTGACTTTTCAACTAAAAGAGTCTTAGAATTACTCCATCTTGACCTGTTTGGCCCTGTTCTCCCCATGAGTATGGGTGGACATATGTATACCATGGTTATAGTGGATGATTATTCTAGTTATACGTGGGTTATCCTGCTAAGTAGTAAGGATGAGGCAGATGAAGGGTTCTCAAGATTATGCAACAGAATTGAAGTAGAACAGGGAGTCTTTTTGTCTAAAATAAGAAGCGATCATGGTAGAGAATTTGAGAATAAATTATTCGATGGTTTCTGTGATGCAAGAGGAATTGAACACAATTTCTCTGCTCCTCACACCCCTCAACAAAATGGTGTTATTGAGAGGAAAAACAGAACCTTAGTCGAAATGGCCAGGTTTATGTTGAGTGACAACAACCTTCCCAAATATTTTTTAGCAGAGGCAGTCAACATTGCCTGTTATATATTAAATAGGGTAAACATTAGATCAGTAATTGATAAAACTCCCTATGAAATTTGGAAAGGTAGAATACCTAAAATTGGGTACTTCAAAGCATTTGGATGTAAATGTTTTGTACTCAAGAATAAAGAACAACTAGGCAAGTTTGATCCTAAAGCTGACGAAGCAATTTTTCTTAGCTAATCAACACATAGCAAAGCTTATAGAGTGTTCATCAAAAGAATAGCAACATTAGAAGAGTCAGTACATGTAGATTTCGATGAAACTAACCATGCAGGAAAAAGAAGAAGCTCAGAGGAAGATGGATATTCTGTCTCACATAAACTACCCTCTGAGTCAACCCAAGAAGAAAATTCAACAAAGAATGAACCATCTAAGATCAAGTTCTCAGAATATGAAGATGAAGAAAGACAAGCAGAAGCAGTGGAGGCTCCTACTCATCATGATCCGCCCAGAGAAACTAGAACCAAGAAGGACCATCCTGAATGACTGATCCTTGATGCACCTAAGAATCCTGTTCTCACCAGAAGATAACTCTGCAGAATGACAAGTTATCTAGCATTTGTCTCTATTATAGAACCAAAGAAATTTGAAGATGCAGAACATGATGAAAGTTGGATGATGGCCATGTAAGAAGAGCTGGACCAGTTCACTAGAAGTGATGTATGGGATCTTGTCCTAAGGCCAAAGAACAAATCTATCATTGGCACTAAGTGGGTATTCAGAAATAAGCTTGATGAAGAAGGAAACATAGTGAGAAATAATGTAAGACTTGTGGCTCAAGGGTACAATCAATAAGAAGGGATAGACTATGATGAAACATTTGCTCCAATCACTAGACTTGAAGCAATAAGAATCCTATGTGCCTTTGCATCTCATATGAGATTCAAATTGTATCAAATGGATGTAAAGAGCACCTTCCTTAATGGATTCATCTCAGAAGAAGTCTATGTCCAGCAACCTCTAGGATTTGAAGATTCAAAATTTCCCCATCATGTATACAAGCTGACGAAAGCTCTATATGGTCTGAAGTAAGCACCCAGAGCCTGGTATGAAAGACTAACAAGCTTTCTCACCTCAAAGGGATACATCAGAGGCAAGACAGACACAAACTTATTCATCAGAAGAAAGAACAAGGACATATTTCTTATTCAAATCTATGTTGATGACATCATCTTCGGAGCCACTGATGAAAGGATGTGCAAAGAATTCAGT
Source organism: Euphorbia schlechtendalii (assembly GCA_949673415.1). Lineage (NCBI taxonomy): Eukaryota > Viridiplantae > Streptophyta > Magnoliopsida > Malpighiales > Euphorbiaceae > Euphorbia > Euphorbia schlechtendalii. The sequence continues at coordinate 13,516 of CATIWQ010270097.1, read as the reverse complement.
TCTCAAATGAAACTTAAATTTGAGATGTCAATGATTGGAGAATTATCATTCTTCCTTGGTCTCAAAATCAAACAAAGTTCACATGGAATATTCATCAATCAATCTAAGTATACCAAGGAGATTCTGAAGAAATTTGGTATGGAAGATGGAAGGGAAATGTCAACCCCTATGGCTTCCAACACCATACTTAGCAAAGACTCAGAAGGCAAGAAGGTTGATCAAAAGACGTTCAGAGGAATGATTGGCTCTCTGTTGTATCTAACTACAAGCAGGCCTAACATTCACTACGCAGTCTGTTATTGCGCAAGATATCAAAGTGATCCTAGAGAATCACATCTGAGCGCAGGAAAGAGAATCTGCTTGGAACCATTAATGTTGGATTATGGTATCCAAATAATGAAGACTTCTTATTAAAAGGATTCACTGATGCTGACTATGGAAGAGATCAATTGGAAAGGAAGAGCACTACTGGAGGATGTCACTTTCTGGGAAATAGTATAGTCTCTTGGTACAGCAAGAAACAGACCTTAGTAGCTCTATCCATTACAGAAGCTGAATACATGGTTACTGGAAGTTGTGTTACACAAGCATCATGGATCAAAGAGCAACTTGGAGTCAAATCAGAATGCATAGAGATTCTCTGCAATAACAAGAGCGCAATTGATCTTTTGAAGAATCCAGTTCAGCATAGCAGGATGAAACATGTTAACATCAGACATCATTTCATAAGAGATCACATTCTGAAGAAAGACGTTAAGCTGGTATACGTCTCCATTGAAGAACAAAGAGCTGACATCTTCACCAAATATCTGAGCAAAGATCAATTCACTTTCCTCATAAGAGAAATTGGTATGAGCAATCCAGTGTGAACATTACTCAGAAGAAGGAGTAATCACTCGGAAGTAAAATATGTCTCAGAAGCGACATTCATCTTCTAAAACTAAAGGGTAGCGCTATGTCTCAGAAGATTTAACCCACGAACTGCTCCACATTTCAAAATTCAAAAACCCGAATCCCAAGCTAGATCTTTATGTTAAAACTATTCACATTCATCCGTTAATCACGCTTTTGACGATTACTTATATTTTAAACGGTAAATGCTGAAATCGTTACTATGGTAAATTACTTTTCCATCCCTCTGAAACCACCTCTATATAAAAGAAAAGAATGTTCATCATCCAAACACTTTACCAAAATTCTAAGAGATTTTCTTTTCAAATTCGTCAAGAAATCCTATCTTCTCTAAAGAACCCTAATTCCCTAAACCTTTCTCTCAAATGGCACCCAAAAGAACTAGATCATCAAAAGCCGATTCTAAAGAGCAAGTAGTCATAAAAATCCCTCCAAAGACCTTTGAACCTATTCTATACAGGTTATATCCCTCTACCATTATACCCCAGCGATTTCTGGGAGATAATGCGTTTCTTGAAGGACCCACATTACCAACCATCGAATTTCATCAATTCGGAACATGGTTGAGGTTGAAAGAGCAAACCTTCCCAAAGATAGTATCTGAGTTCTACAGAAACCTTCAAAGGTATACTGTAAGTGATGAAGAACTGAAGATCAAGGTGAAAGGAAAGGAGATAGTCATTACTCCTGCCTATTTAGCAGAGCTACTACATTTGAAAGATGAAGGAGTTGCTCTAAGAAGAGGTTATGAAGATACAACTCAGTATGACAGGAATGCATTTATGCCAAAAGGATGGTTCGGGGAGAAAATCAACACCCACAAGCCTCAAGAGCCAAGATATTGGCAGTTTATTATGGCTCTTCTTCTTCTTCTTCAGAAGATGAATTCAACAAATGTTGTTTCTAGCTATGAGCACTGCATCTTGGTGCATTTGGTCGAGAAGAGAAAGGTCAACTGGCCTATTGTCATAATGCAGCACATGCTTCACCACAAGTTTACACTTGGTGGTTTAATCATCAGAATTGTGGCATCATTCGAGATTGACTACTCAGATGAAGAAGGTTTGATGGGTAGTGAGATTGTGAGGGAGACCTTTGACAAGAAGGTGGATTATGGAATGGAGTGGGACAGGGAGGAGGCCCTGCTAAAGGATATAATGAAGAAGAGAAGAGAGAAAGAGCTGAGGGTAGCAAAGAAGGATGAAGTGGCTAAAGGGATTGAGGAAGTCTCCCCCAAGAGGTAGAGGGAACCTATGCTAAAATAGGAAGAAGTCCCTAAGGTAAAGAGAACCATAATCAGCAGAAGTAAGGCACTTGCTGCTGAGGGAGTATTAATAACTCCTATTGAAGTGACTGTAGGGAAGGCTTAAGGAATCAAATATTCCATGAACAAATTTCAGTTAGTGCAAAGGCCCTCAGAGGAGAGTAGCTCAGGAGATAAAGAGGATAACCAACCCATCAGTATTCTTACCAAAAGAAAAAGGGGAGAATTTGATCTTGAAATGGTCATTCCAAGCGAGGATGAGAATGAGGTTGTTGAAGGAAAGGAAGAGGAGGTGGAGAAAGTTAAGGAGTTTAAGGAGAATGAAGAGGAGAAAGAAGAAAAGAATGAAAAGAGGCAAAGAAAAAAGAAGGCGCTAAAACTTATGGTGAAACTATAGTTGTAGAAGCTGATCCTGAAAAGGATGATATGATTAAGGCCTATAATCAAAGTATAATGGAGGTCTTCACTCATGCTCCTCCGAAAGGAACTGTGGGAGATATAAGGATTGCAGCAGAGGAAGCAGAAAAGAGGGATCTATTAGAAGGAAAGAAGACACCTACTCCAGAAGAGTTCACAAGCAAGATGAAGGAGAAGAGCACCTCTGAGACAGAGGAAGATGATTCAGAGGAAGTGCATGGTAAGGTCTTAAAAGGGACCTCAGTGGATTTTGATTTACTCTTAGGGGCTCTTCTAGTGGTTCCAAGTCCAATACCTCCAAAAGTGGTAAATCCTACCAACTTCCTGCTAGAGAAGAAGCCATAATCTCCTCCTCTGGATCAACAAAAGTCAGTATTCGATCCATCTCATCTCTTCACTACCTCTCTTGAGATACCACAACAATTCTTGTCTACTCCAGGAGGATATCCAACAGCTGACACAAATCCTCTTGAAGTAGTAGTATTTAAAGCTCAAAAGATATCAAAGGAGATTGAGGCAAAGGAGGAAGAGGCTAAGAAAGTTGAAACTGCTAAGGAGGATGATAAGCCTGAAGATAAGAAGGATGAGGTTAAGGAAGAGAAGGATGGAAATAAGAAGGAAGAGTCTGATAAGCCATCTCTGCTAAAAGAGAGTGTACTAGAGGAAGACCCGTTCCTATGAGCTCTTCAGAAGAAATCGGCTCAGGAGATTGTAGTGGCTGAATGGGCTGTTCAGTCATTAGGATCAGATCCTGCTGATGAATTCGTTACCATGGTCCGCTCCGTCTTTGCCAAACACAATATCAGGCTAGAGGATATAAGGGAGGAGGATGAAAAGAATGGTGAAGGTGAGAGGAGAGATGAAGTCCTGCTAGAGGACATAAGTGATGAAGATGAAGTTCAAATCTTAAAAGGGTCCAAGACTCAGCAGCAGCAGCGTTCTTCTATGCCAAAGGTTCTGGTGGATCCCAACAGCTCCATCGCTCTAATCCCCAGACCTGAGGAGCAAAGGATCTTTAGGGATGAGTCTCTTGATAGCAAAGGATGGATGATTGGTGACATTGCTGAGGGAGTAAATACCGGCAATTCCGTTCCTGTCAACTCCCCTCATCACATAGGGAAGACTCTTGATGATCTCCTAACTATGACTCTTCACCTCAACAACTTAGTAGTGGATACCAAGTTCGCCCCCTTTAATCACCAGCTAACCAAGAGCGTAGCCCTTATCTCTGAGCAGGCACAGACAATTATGGAAAGAGCTGATGTAATTCCCTTTCCTTCACAAATCCGCTCTGAACTTATAGAGCATCTACAGCCTCTCATGGAGACAAGGCTTAATAACTATGTAGATATCCTAGAAGCCCTTGAAAAATTGAATGGGATAATGGAAGATGGTGAAAAGGGGTTGATGGTAATCCATAATGAAGTTAGTGGGGTGAAGGAGATAATCCAGAAGTAGATAGCAGATGTAATCTCTACTCTGGGAACTACCATTGAGCGCACAATAACTGAATACTCCATGGGGCTGAAGAGTGAGATATAGGTGCTCATAACTCAGAATGCCTTCTATCTGTGGCGGAAAGGGAGTATCCAAAGTAGTCTTGATGAGATGTTGAAGCATATGAATGAATCCAAGGCTGAAACTCTCAAGGCTATTGTAGATTCTAAGAGGGAATTGAAGTCAGAAATCTTCAAGGCTGTTGAGAGTACCCACAAACAGATCACTGAGACTACCTTTGCTCAGAAAAATGAGGCTGTGGATGAAATGGAAGAACATATTCAGAAGTATGCTGCTGCCCTTACCAAGACCATAACTGAAGCTAGAGATATAGTGGTGGCGAGGAATGCAAGCACTTCAGAGGCACTTCAGAAAAGCATTGATGGGATTAGTAATCAGCTTGGTGGCCTATCTCTCTACTCCTTCTACTCACATGACAGTGAGATTGTTCCATTCCTGCAGCATCTGGCAAATGGGCTAAACACTCAGTGGATATGGAATTAGAAGGCTCTCCAAGTAATCCTTGAAAGCATCTTTCCCTCTGTTCCTAGCAAAGCTGCACGGCTAATTCAGCAGATTGTCCCTCCTCTTCAAGCAAATGCAAAGGCTATTTAAGATGTAGTTCAGAAGTTTACGCTTGATGAGCAGAAGATAGTTGCTCAGCTTGTTGGTGCTGAGTGGAGAGAGAAGGACAAGCACAGCTTCAAGGAGATCTGGGAAAGGTGGATGATTTCCAACCAACCCTCTAGTAGTGCCATGGAGGTAGATCAGCCAGAGAAGACTCAACAAGATGAATTTTTAGCACTTAAAGAAAAACCTTTGAAATTTTGAATTCATCTTTGTTAAAAACTTTATAAACTAACTCTATCAATAAAAAGTTTTTACTTTTGTTCAAAAGTACAACTCTTCATTGTACTAACTTCCTTGTAGTTCATTAATCAAAACATATGCATAAGATTATGAGGAAGTATGAGGGAGTAAGTGCATCCTGTGCTTAACTTCACTCAGAACTAACAAAATGAGGGAGATTGTTGGATTTTGAAGATTATATAGTTTTGTAAGTTCTGAGTTCAGAAGCAAGGCTCAGAAAGAAGTCGCCTCAGATGCACAAGGTTTCGTTAGAAGAGCTATGGATGCTCAGAAGACTGTTAAAGTCAAAAGAGGTGTTATATATCTCAGAGGATCACTCAAGACTCAGATCGTTAAAAAGCCACTCTGAGGATTGTAAAGGTCAACTTAGTCTTTCGACGCCAAAAAAGTCAAAAAGCTGACTTTGCATTTAATGTTGACGTGCGCCTTGTCCCCAAGCATACTACAAGATAAAAGTTGTTACAAAATCAGGAACAAAAACTTCTCTGCAAATCTCACCTGCAACTACCGCACAAAGTGATCCCCCAAAATCAACCTAACAAAGCATGGCGCGGATCATATTTGGACGAGCTCTCTAACGGATCGTTAACGAAAACAAGATTGAGAGACAACAACAGTATTTCCAGCAACGGTCCTAATATCAACGAAAACATTCTCTCCCTTTGTAAAATGATGATTTCCGCCACTAGAGAAGGTTGACGAATCTTAACAAAAGTATTCAAGAGTGAATCAATTCTCAATCTACTTACAACCTTCTCATAGCAAACATTTAAATCTCATTTGTTTGTAATTGAACTAACTGAAACAAAGTTCAAAAGTTCACATAAATCATTATCGTATAAACTGTTGTAAATCACACTATGCTGAGGGTAGGTTAGTGTGAAGGAGCTAAGTTCTCATAAGGAAGGTACTTGAAGGAGACAAAGCTCAGAGCCTCAAATATAGAAGAACGGTACTTCTATATTGGTATAGCTCAGCAAAGACTGTTGAAGGGTGCTTCAGTCAAAGCATTGTAAAGGGTTTACTCTTCACCAGAAGAAGTGTTACTAGTAGATTAAATCTTGGACGGGGAGTTTCCAAAGACTGGATTAGGCATAGGCTGAACCAGGATAAAATCTTTGTTTGCACTTTTCTTACTTTGTTCTTTTACTTTGTGTTATATTAATTCCGCATCAAATAACACTTAAGCACAAAAAGGGGATTCTGAGTAAAGAATACTTACTCAGAAGATACTTCAGAAGTAACTTTTTGAAGTTAAACAATGAACTCGAAAAAGAGTCATTCACCCCCCCCCCTCTGACCTATTTTACACCCTAATGGGTCCAACAATCATTATTTATTAGACTTCAAAACTTTGAAAAATTTACTTTTTAACATGGAATCATTTTCAAATTGACCGATAAAAAACGACTATAGCAAAATAGAAATGATTACTAATATGGTCATTCCCCATATTGTATATCCCCATCTATTTTGAGAATGTTTAGTTTATTAATATATATTATTTATTTATAATTTATTATAATTTTTTATTATTATTTTGGTTATGGAGAAAAAAATGATGTAAATTAATTGTTGGAAATACCCGATTGCTAGTGAGTGGGTCAATCAGGTCTAAGGATCCGATCTAATTTAAGTAATTGGACTTATTGGATAATAACTAGCTTCGAGGATCATTTTGTAAATATAAGGACCTAAGTGTAAATAAGTTTCTTCATAAGTACCTATTGTGATATTTTCCAATTTCCTACATCTATGAATAGGTGATGTAGGATAATATTTTAAAGTTGATAAAATTTTATTTTTTTCTCTCCCCGGTTTTCTTCCTACACAAAGATAACCCGTGAATCGATCATTACCGATCTTTGGACGTTGCAGAATTCGTGGAAATCAATTGACATCTGACGCACCGTGATTCAATCTCGGCTTTACATACGTGTAACGGTGTTCTTCGATCTTTGGGCACAAAAAAGGTAAGTATCGAATCAATTTCACTTTACGTTTTTCTTCAGAAATTAATATGATGATGATAAAATATTATTATTTTATGATAATTTAATATGTGATGAAAAATTGGAAATATTGTTGGAGCAAGAGTATATAAATTCTGCGAACTAGAATTTAAGAATTGAAAATGGATTGATTTGGCAGCCTCTCTCTGTTCAGTCAATAGAAAAATGTTATATGATTTGGATTTAAATACTTTTTTAAGGGCATTATTTATATTTAAATTCATTTTTTTTATATTTGATCTATTAATATTGTCTATTTAGTTATGGTGTATTCAATTTTTACCTATTTAATATCTGACTTATCGAAATATAGTACCATAATTTAAGGGATCATTGAGGATCTACAATTCTATGCATAATCAACAAAACACACTCATGTACAAAAATTAAATAAATCATGCACCGAATAAACATACAATTAATAAATTAAATACTCAATTGAAAAAAGATGAATACATCAAATAACAAATAATTAATTTCAACAAATGAGACACGGAAAAAAAACATTTGTAATATAGAACGTGTAAAAATACAAAGGGTTAATTTCAAAAAAGTATCTAGTGGCTTCGACCATTTTCAAAATGGGGTATGTGATATTACGGGTCTCAAAAGAGGGTTCGAGGTTTCGAACCTTTAGCAAATAAGGGGTTTTTTGTTAACACCGTTAAATTGATGAAGTGGCAGAATGACATTTTTGAGAAATCACTTACTACATCTTCTTCGTTTTCTCAAAACCCTAAATTAAGTCCAAATTTCACAAAAAAAAACCATGTCTCAAACCACCGTTTCCCTTCCACAAACTCCGACCACCACTTGGAACCACCGTTTCCCCGCCACCACCTCGGACCGCCGTTTCTCTACCACCACCTCTTTCTCTACCACCACCTCTGACCATCATCTGAATGTTATTAGATTTAGAATTATAAACTGGTTTGTGATTTTGATTTAACCGTGAATAGGATGTTGCAGCCAAGCGACAAGGAACCTCGTCTTTGGAATCTCTATCAGTATTAAGCTGTTGGTTTCGTGTGATTATGTGGCCGGAGATCCGCCATTGATTCTAGATCTTGTTGATTTTGAGTTCCGGTTGGATGATTTTGTCACTATGCTATCAGTTGACGAGCTTTTCATCAATAAGAAGTTGATGCCACTTCCAGTTGCCGTTGCCAGTATGAAGCCTGCTAACGCTTTTGCTGAGATCTCGCTAGATAGGGCCAAATCTTGCTGTCAGACTGAGATTAATAAAATTGGTGGCGATTCTTGATTTTTGTCAGACTTCATTTTAGTTTCTGTTTGGTTCCCCGAGATAATAGGAAAAAGATCAGTTTGTTGATGTTTGTTCTTCTTCTGTTGTAGGGGATGTGATAAATCATTACTCTTCTTTATTGGTAAATGATTACTCTTCTATATCAATAATTTTTTGAAATTTTGGTTTAGTTTGAGTAAATGAGGTTGGAAAAATCTGCAGACATGTTGAATAGGAAGCATAGATAATTAGGAATCTACAAATAAATTGATAGCTCTTTGCTATAGTTGTTGATTGAAATGAACGACTTGGGTTAGGTAGCTGAAACTGTGACTGAGTTAACTCAGTCGGAAAAAAAATTATTTTTCCGAAATTACCCTTGTGTCACGTTAGCATTTTTAACGATGTTAACAAAAAATCCCTTACTTGTTAACGGTTCGAAACCTCGAACCCTTTTTAAAACCCATAATATCATGAATGCGTTTTAAAAAAAGACCGACCTCACGTGATATTTTTCTGAAATTAATCAAATAAAAGATGCCTAGTTTTGGAGTTGCTAGCCTCTCTTTTCTGGACAAAAATATGATTTGATCTCCGATACAGTCAGAATAGATGCGGCGCGAAGAGAAACGACGCAAGTTCCATGAATCTCTTCTTAATACCCTCTATCCACCGCCGCCGGAACCCAAACTGGAGAAACATGATGAAATTCTTGTCGCCAATTTTGATGTGAATCTTATTCCAGGTTTTTTTTATAATTTTTTTCCCATGATGATTACATCCATCTCTTATATAAAAGATAACGTCCTCTAATTTGAAATTTCAAATGCAGATGATTATGGGTTGCAGGCTAGTAGTACCTCCGCGAGCGATAACGATGAAGGGGAGATCGAATCTGCGCCGCAAAAGTTAACCAGAGCTCAGAGGAAAAGACTGCGGAAGAAGAAGCTGAAAGACGATATCTGTCGTCGGAAACAACTTGTTGGTCCGTTATTACCTTCACCAGCCTTGGATTGTTATGGTGGATGCATTGAAGGGGGTAGTGGAAGTGCAGGGGAGAAGTGCACGCCACCTGTTCGACAAAATGCTGAGGATAACTGTGGTGGTGCTGGTGGCCAAAGCAAGCAAAAGCTAAGAAGGATGGCTAAGAAATTGGCCAAGGAAAGGTCGATGCCTTCTGACAGAAACGGTTCTGATCAACACCAAAGCTGTGAGCTCAGTAATGGAGAGCATTGCGATCAAGATCGAAAATTGTAAATAAATTATGTGCAGATTGCCGTTCAATTAAAGTAGGTGAGATCTGATTTCATCATTTGTCATTATAATCCTGAAAAAAGAAAGATAGAATTGGGGATTGAAACCAACAATGCAATACTTCTTGTATTTTACAGAGAATTAGTGTGATCGAGTACTTTTGTGGGAAATCAAACAGGGGAAATGAGATTAGAACTGATATTTCTACTTAATGTTGGTTCAAGTGTTGGGAAGTAGGACTGATTGTTGAGCTAAATACATCTTATATAAAATCTTTACTAATAAGGGCCCCGTTTGGTTCAATTCCATTGAATAGAAGAAAAGCGAATGAGAAATAATTAATATTAGAATATTTACACAGAATCCGTAGACGGACGGAATAGTTATTCCTAGATACTATAGGAATCTTGGAATAGCTATTCATTCTATGATTCTTATAGTATTTAGGAATAGTTATTCCATCCATTTTCAGATTCAAGATAAATACTCAATTATTTGTAACCTTTTTGCATTCATTTTATATCATAATTCACGGAATAGTCATTTTATCGACCAAACGAGCTCTAAAAGTATACAGATTTTTTTTATTGATCCAACTCAATTATAGGATGAGAATTGGTGAATCTTAATGCCTCGTTCTGTAGGCAGATTGTTTAGAGTTAGACGTTGGCCTGGAGACCGTGAGTTAAGATTGATATTTTAGTTTTCTTCATCATTCAGGTTTCAAATATTGGATAGACGATGCGTCGCATTTTCTTTATTTGTGATGGCTCGTCGAGAAAGGAGATTTTATGCTTTGGTCCTATATGTTTTCAGTTCACGAAATAGTTAAGCAGTGGTGATCAAATTTGCTAATATGCATTTTTGGCCTTATGTGGAATCAAAAGCACAGGAATATTGATGCTGTGAATGCTGATAGTATCCCTGTTGGTCTGGGGAACTTATAGCAAGTATTAGGTTTCGGGGAAATTATAATAGGGACCAGATCCAAAGGACATTTCTCCTGCATGAATGACACGTGTCCCATGTAATTGTTTTATGCTATTATTTTTTATTACTTTAATTGATAATGGAACACGTGTCATTTATGTAGGAGAAAGGTCATTTGGACCCTGTCCCTATTATGATTTCCCCAGGTCTTGAGGATAATTTCTTGCGTGCTTGACATGTGTTTTCAAAATCACTTTATGCTTTTACTTTTTTATTATTTTATTCATTTTTGGAACACAAATCAAACATGCAAGAAAAAAAGTCCTCAAGATCTAATCCTTGCAAGCTTACGAGTTATAAAAATTTGAATTCAACGAGTTTTAAAGTTTTGTTCAGCTCGATTTTTGTCATTTACAAATTAAGCTGACTTCGTTCTAGCTCCTTAACACCCTAGTTTATATATGTCAAGCTACTACTATTAAAGTTAGCATTTTCTGTCATGAAAGAAATTTGAACTAATGAAATTGGCGATAACGGTATATGGAGGTCCTTATTAAATAAATTATTTGAAAATGTTAATCTTACAGTCTTATCATTGTTTTTCAAAAAACAGTCTTATCATTAAATAAACATGTTACATATGCGTAAAATATCATGCAAGATTTCAAGTTAATAATATTGATATAAAAAAATTGAGAAATTTATGTTTATGAAATTTATGCGAATTAGTTATATTATTTTTAATAAATTAAGTATCGATTGTGAGAACAAAACCTTTTGTTCCACACTTTATTTAGGATGTGTTAACCGCTAAATCATTGATTGGTGGTTAAACTAATTATATTTTGTTTCATTAAAAACTTGTTTAACAATTTATAATAATCGTTAATGTTATATATATATATATATATATATATATATATATATATCTTCTGGGGCTTGCTGAGTTTCTGAGGTATTTATCAACGTAGCCAATGTAGGTCTTATTGAAGTATTTCCGTGATATCTTGTTATTCTGCCTTTGTCTTTACGAATAGAAGGTCTCATCCTCTAATTTGCTTTTTCTCTTCCTGTTTGGTATTTCCTGTAATATCAGAAAATTGTAAGAGTCTGGACAGTATATTAGCAATTTTATCATTTTCACCTTGTATATGTTCTAATTGTGGCTTATAACCTTTCTGTAACAAGAGTGAAGTTAATTTATGTCATCTTTTATACGAGGATCTCTTCTTTTCTTGCTTTAAATTATTATAGTATTTAACAATGGCAATACAATCGGTTCTAATAGGGAATTATGTCTTACCAATTATAAAGAATTCAAATGATTCTAATGCATAATATATAGCTAGTAATTCTGAGTCTATAGTACTAATTTTCCCTTTTTCTTTAAAGGATCCACTAGTGTATCTACAAATTCTTTCTTCTGATTTATTTGAAGTCTTATGCTGTTTACTGATCAAGATAGCTCCCCATGCTGATGCTGATCCATCAGTTTCTATTATTAGATAGTCTGTATCTAAAGGAATTTCTAATTTTGGTAAATTCTTTACATTTTCTTTCATAATTCTAATTATTTCATAATCTTTATGGTTTAATTTCTCAAATACTTCTTTACCAGTTTTCAAGTATAATGATTTTAAGTATTTTGATAAGTCTTTTATAAAAGGTCTAGCATAATTCAACAAACCTAATATTTGTTGTAATTGTTTCTTTTCTTTTATAGTCTCAGAAATTTCTAAAAGCTTATGTGTTATATGTGGTTGTAATTCTATTTGTCCATTTCCAATTACAACTCCTAAAAAATTTATCTTAGTCTTTCCCATTTCTATCTTTTTCTTTGATATTATTATAAGACCATTTTCTTCAAATTTCTTAAAAATTTGTCTAAGATGTCTATTATGATCACAAGTATATCGTCTATATTTACTGCATTGAATTTTGAATAATTCTCAAAAATTCTATCGATTCTTTTCTAAAAAACTGCAGGTGCATTTTTAAGTCCTAATGGCATTAATAACAATTCCCAATGTCCTATGGGATTTGGACATATAAATGCAGTTCATTCTATAGAGTCTTTATGCATTCTAATCTAATAGTATCCTGATTTAAGATCAAATTTACTCAAAAAATTTGATAATTGTATCTTATTTATAAGCATTTCTTTATTAGGTATGTTATATCCATTATCTTCGGTATTATCATTTAGCTGTTTATAATCTATTACCATTCTAGGTTTTTCTCGTTTATTTTCTACATTATTATTATTAACAAAGAAACTAGGTGATCTATGTCTTGATTCTGATCGTCTAATGAAATTATTTTTTATAAGTTCATTTAGAGCTTCTTTATACCGTTCTAAGTCTTGATTATTAGCAGGTATTGCTTTTGCTCTTACAGTTGTATCAGGATTTATAATTTCTAATTTATATTCTATTAGATTTCTATTCCAGTATTTCTGAGGATTTTCTCCTATTATTTCTAATTTTTCAAGTCTAGATTGATATTGTAAAATATCATCGTCTAGGATTATATTATTCAATTGATTAGAATAAATATAATCTGATTCTATTATATGAAAAACTGTATCTTCTAAGTAGTCTATCTGTTTTTGTTTCTGTTTTTGTCTTTGTCTTTTCCCCTCATCCCCTTGAGAAAAAATTTTAGGAGCAATTGGTATAGAAAAAGAATTGAAACTAAAACTTATATAATCCTTGATTATTATTGCCATTCTATTATCGTGTATAAGATAGTCTAATCCTAAAATGGCTAAGTATCCCAACTGATATAAGTTTCTAACAGGAATATTAGTTATAGTAGTAACTAATTTATCCATATTTAAATCTATCAATTCTATAACAATTTCTGGTATATATTATGAACATAAGGTTATACTACCAAATTATGTTTGTATTTCGAAGGAATTAATTTATCATCTATTTTAGATGTTGAAGATCCAGAGTCTATTAATGCTAATCCTTTTATAATCAAATCTTGTATTTTACATGTTATTTCAATAGTATAACTTGTATATGGTGTTTTATAAGGTTGTCTATTAATTCTATGATAATTAAACATTTTTTCATATAAATCTAATAAGATTTCATCATTTATATC
>CATIWQ010270084.1:0-12615 GCA_949673415.1 Euphorbia schlechtendalii | reverse complement strand
TGCATCTTAAGCATCCTCTCCATAACAAGTTCATACTCGTAATTCTCGTACGAACACTGGAAAAAAAAACTCCACAGTTTCACAAGATTAATCGCACTTGAAAATAAACCTTAGATTATCACCTCATTAGACGAACACTGACAAGATCAAAATCAAAATCTTCAAACAGATTCGAAGCGAAAAAGAGGAGAGAAAACTCTAGAGAGGAAATACCTGAAAAAACAAATACAGAAGGCCAAGAAGCAAAGTGAAGGAAAAGCTGCGTCGGTGACAGAGAAGATGATGGCGACGCCGGTGAAAAAGAGACGACAGAGGTAGCGGCTTTGACAATTGTTGCTAAGGGTACGCGAGTTTTGGAAGAGGATGAGAGTGAGGATGTAGGATCTGTATCTAATTAGGGATTGAAAAAGCAATACTAATGGTTCTTTAATTAGAACCGTCCGTTTTGACCGCATTAATACAGCATAAATTGATCAATGTCCGTATTAATCACCCTATAGTTTTACAGAGGGTCAAAAATGAAAACCGTCCGCAATGACTATTCTTCCGCGTTTTTAGACGTTTTTACAGACGGTTTTTATTTAAACCTCCCCAATGGTGCGACTCTAATGACCATTTTTGCACTAGTGAATCCACTTCGGCGTATCCGTTTGATCCCTGGGAGCGTTCCTCGTTCATTTTGGTTTGATTATAGTTTGGATGGAAAATAAATGTTTATTTATCCAAAAGATAATCAGACTCGGGTTTAAATTTGTTTTAGAACTGACAATATCTGAGGATTTTTGAAGAAAAGTAGATGATGAATGAATTGAAAATAATTAAAATTTGGGATCCAAATGTGTTTTGGATCAAAGTAATTCGAGAGAAATTGAAAGAAAATGTTTTTGTTATTTTTCTCGTTGTTTTTTCCTTTGAAAATCAGATTTTTCTATGAAATTTCGAGCCCCTTCAATCCAAAAAAGTCCTAAATTTATAGAAATTCGGGATGGGCTAAACCGGGCTAGTTGGAGAGTTCAGTGAGCTCACTGAACTCTCCAGCGAGCCTCGCTGGTGAGTCCAGCAAGGCCTCGTTGGAGAGTCCAGCGAGTTCGCTGGACTCTCCAATGAGGTGTTGGAAATTCCAGCGCTTGTTGACCCAGCGAGCCATAGGCTCGCCCGTTTAATGAACCCATTTCAGATCGTTATATATTTTTATTTATTTATTTATTTTCAAATTGATTTATTAATTAACTAATTTTTATTTTATTTTTTTTAAAATTAAGTCTTTAACACAACTTAGCGACGAGGAACATTTCCATTTAGAGATCTTTAGATAATAAAAAATTGTATGATTCGAGGATAAAAATCCCGAGAAGCTGTTATCATTGAACGCGTGAGCTAGTACAAAATCCCATGCTCACAGACGTTATCAGAAAAGTTCGTGACCTTGGATTCGATGAGGCAAAAAACTCCAAATTCAATTTTCGAATCAAAGAACGCACTAAAAATTGCTTCGCACCATTAGCCACTCCACCCCAACAATTCCAACATAAGAAATTTAAAGACATAAAACAATGATTAAAAAGCCGATGATCGCTCGACCTCAGCATCCTCCCTTATCCTCCAAGGCTTTCACGACGACATCAGTATGTTGGTCCTCAAAGATACCCAATTTCTCTCCCACTTTAAAAGTGAGAACCTCTTCGCTAAATCTTGGAGCATTGTCACTTGCCCTTAGAATCACCTTATTCATATTTGATATGTCGAGCCCCGAAGAACTTATTGCGATGCGACTATCATTCCCCGTAGACCTCAACCGAGAGTTGGAGCTAGCCGAGGCTCTAATTGCAGACTGAACTCACGGTAAACTCTCCAAATCCTGCTGCCTAGTCCCAATCGAAACACTCTGGCCCTGCTGCCCAGAAATTGGCGAGCCCCGTTGCTGACCAGCCCCCCTTGAACCAAATTGTCCACACCTTGCTGAGCTCTGCAGACCACCTGAACCCTGCTGCCCAAAATGAAGCAGACCCTACTTCCCAGATAAAGTCGAGTTTTGCAGCTGTGCTGTCTCGCCATAACTAGGATATCCAGTCCCTCCCGAGCCTTGCTGCCCAACTGAACACAGCTGTCCAAGCTGAAACTGACCCTACTGCCCCGAGTTCACTGAACCATCCGACCGAATACTCATCTCATTTTCTGAAGAATACACATCCGAAGCAGACCCGGAAGAGGAGGTTGATGATTCTAAATTTTCAGTGCATCCCACACCTTACCGTAATTTCGCAACCACCGAGACCTCATGCGAACCAACATTCAACTTGAAAGACTTTCCGACCGTTCCCATGGGCACCAAAAAAAGATAAGAACTAACATCCAAATGATCGGGAAGATCAAAGTCGCAATCAATAGAGACTACCGTTCCAAAATTCGATGCAAGTTTTCTAATCAAAGGTTAGCATACAATTGCCGGAGGAATCCCCATAAAATCAAGATACATTATGCTTTCTGAAGTCGAAAAAGCATTAGAAACATGGAATACCTCAGAAATAATGTGCACCAATGCATTCCACTCACCATTGACAAATTCAATCATGGCTGCCCCGGATTGAAATCCAATGCTTACATAATAACCACCAACCGGTGCCGCAAAACTGACATTAAAGCCTTTTACTGACAGCAAATCGATGATATTTCTAATGTTGGCAATCAACCTAAGTTTAATCACACAAGCATGCACTTTCCATGGAGCAATTTCCATGGCCCCTATCTCCATCGCCGCTGGTTTAATAATTTCAGCAACCCCCCGAAGCATTAGCGAAACATCTGGCTTACGAGATACAACATTAGCATAAGAGCGATCACCTCGCAACGACTCTTTAAACACCCTCAACACCTTTGGCTTAGTCACTACCTTCCTAACCTCCTCCTGAACTATCCACGGCCTCGAAAACCTTGCCTTAAATGCCCTCAACTTAACAATCCCAATAGATATAGAATTCAGTCTATAAAGGGTCTCTTGCAATGGAAGTCTATTGTCAACGGTGAGAAAACCGAAATTTAGTTTCCTCCAATTCCTTTTCTGCGCTACGTACACGTTCCCAACCACTCCAATCTTCGAGAAGGCGTTCTGTAAAGCAACGTTATCATATTTGTTTGGAAAGTTCTCAAAGTAAATTTTGCACCGATTGTGATCTACATGACGTTGATCCGCTGCATGGGGCCTCGAAAAATGCAGGAAAAGCGACCCTTCCTCAAACCTGTGGCCACGTTCAGACCGAATAGAAAACCTGGAGGCGATCGGGATTCATCGATGATGAGAAGGCGTTCGTGGAGTGGCGGGCGGTGATTGTGGCGGCTGGTTCGCGTACGCCCTAGGTCTGACATCTTTTTTTTATTTTGAGTTGATAATACTTTTATTGTAAAGTTGGTCGATATAGTTTTGTAATGGAAGTTTTTGTAATTTAATTAATAAAACATGTATTTGTTCTATCAAGCCTTAAAAAAATTTCACTCAGGGTCTCGTAAATTTCCAAGATGATCTTGATTGCTAACTAATAGACCATTGTAACCTACAAAATGTAGTTCAATTGACAACATAACCTTAGTATTTGAGAGAAGACCAAAGTTTGAATCTCAATAAACACATTTGTAAATAGGGACAACTTCAATAATTACTAAATTTTGAACAAAATTCTCTCAACAATGAATATACTTATCATTCATATAACACCATTGTATATAAATAAATAGAACTATCAAATTTTACTTGATCCGATTTGACGAATATAAAAGAATAAACAATTTCAATTTAATTTTTTTTAAGACCACACATGGAACATGCTCCAATTATTAAAAAGAAGTGATATGAATATAAAGTTTTGTATCTAGTTTAGTTTGGAACTTTTGATATTAAATAAGCAATGATAAATTCATTTTTTTTATTAAGTTTAATGTAGAAACTAATTATTAATGTTGCACGTTTCCTATTTGGTCAATCATGTTTTTTTACGGTTCATAATAATCCTTTTTTTTTATACTTATTCTTTTATGATTCTACGATACATGACATGTATTGCAATGTACTGTAATCTTATCTTAAATGCGTTCATGAAATTAATTTATAATTTTTTATAGTTAATAAAAGTAAAGGAAGCAATCATCTCATCTTTCCTACTCTAATGATTATTTCTTACCAAATTGTACATAACCTCATCCACTCTTTATATTAAATAATAATTTAAAAGACTAGTTGTAATTCTTTCATGCTTTTAAATTTATACGACCAATTTGCCAAATTATTAAAATATATTCCTTATTTGCCATCACCACGGTTATAAGTTCCAAACTTATTTTCACATATTCTTACATGGTTTTTTCGGTCACCCACAAATTTTCCTTGTACCACCATCCGTCATTTTGTGCTTCTCTATTCTCAAATTCTTTTGCTTTATTTAGTAATTTTATGTGAAAATTAAGTGGAACTTTAGTTGTTCACAACTTAAGAAAAAACTCAAATTTTAATAACCATGTACATTCTTCCACAGCTTCATCATTATTCTCATATTTTATTGTATCAAGGTATCCATTCTGACTATAGCGACTCTTCCTTTATCATTAGTCCTCAAAAAGCAAGAGTCAGATGGTGGTATATTGTTTCGCATTGTTGGTCCGCGAACTTGCGGAACATATTGCAAGATTGAATGAATTTAATAGATCAAATTAATTTCATTTACCATACTCTTGTGCCATATATAGAAATTAAAGTAAATATTTGAAAGAAGAGAAATATGGGAGATATTTGAAATGTGATAAAAAAAATTAGAAGAAAAGTGAAATCAAAGTTGAGGGGAAACAAATATGAATGAAGTATGCGATCAAATCCATGACAATAAATTAAAAAGAATTAGGATTAACAAGTTATAGTAATTTTTTTTAAAACCTTCGAAGGAACATTGTGTCCCTCCATCAGAAAAAAGTTGGAATGGGTAAAAATTTCGGGACGAACGTCCCAACTAGGTTGATGCGTTTGCTTGCTTACAAAACACCCACTTCTCTTTTTATTAAGAAGAACGCGTCATAAAATGTGAATCGCCCAAATATATACAAAGTTCAATTACAAAGTAAAGCCGGATCAATTAAAAGATCCGAAACTGAAAAAGAAAATGCTTTCTTCCTAATCTTGAAATAAAACCAAGATTTGCAATAAACAACACATTTGAAATTGAATTTATTCCTTCTTTTCAAAATACTCCATGCGATTGAGAAGCATATTGCCATTGCAAATTCTCTCTAAGCTCCATTCGAAAAGAAGGATCTCCAAAGCAAAAGAAAATCATATGTGTTTCCTGGGATGGGTGTTGAAATTCCAATCCAACTTAGAGCACTACACCAAATGGACCAGCTCCCTTTGTAAAAGAAATAGCGAGTGCTCTAAGGTTTCCAAGGCTAGACAATGAGGGAACGTTGATTCCGTGAGAGAGCCACATCCTCGAGACAAAAGAAATTCCTTTGTCGGAATTCTTTTATGGAACGTTAGCCAACCAAAGAAGCGAACCTGGGGAAGCATACAAATATTCC
The DNA here is from genome assembly GCA_949673415.1 of Euphorbia schlechtendalii. Lineage (NCBI taxonomy): Eukaryota > Viridiplantae > Streptophyta > Magnoliopsida > Malpighiales > Euphorbiaceae > Euphorbia > Euphorbia schlechtendalii. The sequence continues at coordinate 7,059 of CATIWQ010270084.1, read as the reverse complement.
AAATGAGTCGAAATGAGATATGAGGGGGTTTTCATTTGTCCTCGTCATAGAAGCCCGTGCTAAAAGATCCGACCGAATATCTATTATTGGTGTCGATTTTCCTTATAAATGAATCTTCGCTATCAGGGAAAATCAAATGGAGCTAGGCATCAACATTCATGTAAGTGGTAGACAAAGGGAAAATAAATGGGACAGCATCCATGACCATTTTCTTCAGCTCCTGGCATTGAGTTTGATGTGATAATCAAAGCCGTCTAATCCATAGCTGCTGAACCTGCTTCCCGCTTCCAAACAATGTTGAACACATATCTTGGACCGAGCTGTTTCTTCGGGAACACAACACCCACAAATTCTGAAACAAGTCCTTTAATGATACCCTCGAAGTCTAATTATCCAGCCAAAAGTCAAACGAAGTTCCATTACCAAGCCAAACCACAGCAATTTTCTTGAAAAATTCTAAAAAAGTCGAGTTTTGGTAGCAACATGCAATAATGTCTCTCCAAATCGGTGATAGTTTCGATCGATCTAAACTAAATAATTTCCACCAAGAATCAAAACCGTGCCTCCTTACGTAGAAGATCATCCAAAGGGAATTGTCATTTACATATCGAAGATGCCAAAGCCATTTGAGGAGAAGGCTACAATTCGTAAGCTTAAAGTTGTAAATCGATAAACCACTTAAATGCTTAGGTAAATCAATCGTGTCCCAATTGACTTTACAAATGCCATAATTATTCGCATCGCCTCTCCATAAAAAATTCTGCATTAAGCTTACTATTTTGTTTTCTACCGCAATCGGGAGCTTTAATAGAGATAGCATATAAATTGGAATTGATGCGATGACCAATTTGACCAAGACCTCTCAGCCCGCATAAGAGAGACAATTTCCTTTCCATGAAGCCAAGCGATAATGAAATTTCCCAACCAACGCATCCCAATCACCGCAATTTAATCGCTTGTAGCTCAAAGGAGTCTCGAGATAATGAACTGGGAACTTCTCAATTTTGCAACCCAACCTAAATGCGCATGACCGAAGGTTTGAGTTGTCCACATTAATTCCGATTAAAGAACTCTTGTGAAAATTTATATTTAATCTGGAAATTAATTCATAGCATCGGAGGATACGAATAAATGGTTCAATGAGTGTTTCGTCACCCAGGAGAAAACAAATCGAGTTATCTGCAAATTGAAGTAGAGAGACATCTGGCAAAGCATCGTCAACTTTAAAATCCGGGAGTAAACCTTCACGAATGTTAATATCGATGAGTTGTTTCAAGTCTTCCACCGTGAGGACAAAAATGAAAGGCAAGAGAGGATCTCCTTGCCTTACTCCTCTATGGATGCGAATTGGCGCGTTTGGGCTGCTATTAATGAGAATGAAGGTGGTAGAGTTGAAATGACGGCCTAGTAACCACGAAATTCATTTATGGGAGAAGCCAATATTGTTCATCACGTCATCTATGTATGTCTAAGAAATACTGTCAAAGGCTTTATGGAAGTTCAGCTTTAAAACAAAACAGCCCCAGTCGGCTATGGTGGATTGAATGAATGATTTACTCTTATAATACCTCAAATTCACATAATTTTTATGCAATTATATACATTTTCTTGTCCTTATAACTTAAGTCGGATCGATATTCTCAAAAATAAAAATTCCAGTAAAAAGATACAACATATCATCTTTTTGCTTCAAAATCATTCATTTATTTTGATGAATTTTATTTATTCTAAATTATTTATTATTGAAAGTTAATTTTGATAGTGATTGTTGCATTTGAGAATTATTAAGAAAATAGTGATTAATTACTCAAATAAGTATTACACGGTTCTTATTTTTCATATATGGTATTGGCAATGGCTACCATTGCTCGGCCAATATAATTAAGTTTGTAAGAATAATACAAATGAGCGTTCAATTGGGAAAAATAATAGTAAAAGATAGTTAATAAATGAATGAATTATAGGTAAGAAAATAATATTGAATTAGAAAAGAGAGGGAAATTTATTAATTAAAATATAAGAAATTAGTTTTCTTAAATGATTTTAGATAAGATGATTGTATATAACGGTACATGTCATGTACCGTAGAATTTTTATTGTTTGGGAGTAAATTTTTAGAGAATTTTAACAGAAATGAATGTAAGGGAAAAGAAAGTGATGTGTAACATTTTAAATGAATATAATAATTTGAAAATTATTTTACTCGGGAAGATGTAATGAGTTTATAAAGTAAAATAAATGTGTATTTACTTAAATGACATTTTAATGTTAAATTTATTTAAAAATAAATAAAAAATTTAACCTCTTACCCTCCCCCTAAATTCCACCAATTTGGTGGATCCAAATTTTATGAAATGGTTGAAAATGGTGAAATTTGGGGATCAAGATTTTATGAAAATCGCTGAAAATGAAGAGAAGCCTCCGGCCATTTCCTTTTATATCCCTTCAAACAAATGCTCCCAACACGTGAATATCTTTTCCATCCTATACCTTTCCCTCGAAAACTCCATCCCAAACAAAGCCTTAGTATCTTTCTTGAAGTCAATAACTAATTATTATATTAGCACATATTTGTCCTGAATGGCTAGGAAAAGTACTAGAGGAAGGGTGAATAGTACTTTAAAAATCTCCTTCTAGGTGTAAAATTTTTTCCAATCGAAAATAGTTTTTTCTCAATCTCAAGTATAAATTAATTGCATGATTGAGGTCTTGGTCTAGTGGTTAAGACAGAATCTATGGACTCTATAGGTCGCAGGTTGGAGTCACATTTGGGGTGGGGTGAAGATTTTTCTTTTTATTTAATATAAGCTTAAATGAGACAATTTTTTAAAAAAAAGTATAAATTAATTGCAATAAAGTAAATAAAGTGTAATTTACAACAAATTAAAAGAGTAGAGATAGAGAGATTGAGACGTAGCGGATTAATTTTGGTTCGGAAACCCCTTGTACTATTCTAGTCCCCCAAGTAAACTAACTTGAGATTATTCAATATCTTCTATTTTCTTTACGAGCAAAAAACAAGCTGGATGATACTTTTTACGGGCTCAAGTATCAAACCTTACAACGGGTTGTTTTTGCGGGCTCAACAACTAAACCTTACGACCACTATATTTGTGAGCTCAACAGTGAAACCTAACTTTGTTGCTTTTTCGGGCTAAACAACAAAATCTAATTGTTGTTTTTGTGGGCTCTACAACAAAATCTTACAAGTATGATTTGAATGAATTTTGTGTTGTATGAACACTTGAAGAATTGCAAGGAAGACAAATCTATTTGAAATTTGTATTGTACAAAATTTTCTCTTAGTCTTCCAAATTTCAATCTTCATTATGTCTTCTATATATAGACATTTGCAGGAACCTCTTGAAGGATTTGAAAATATAGCCATTGGAGATCTTTGATTAATCTTCTGAATGTCTTTTCAAGTTGTCAAATTGATATAATGACATGTCACTTCACTAGCTTTATGTCATATCAAATCTTCCGAGTGTCATATCATCAAGATATTAAATCTTTTTGAATCTTTTGCTTTTTGACAAAGAAAAAATTTTCTTGTTGTCACATCACTAAAATTTTATATGATATCCGTAAATCTTTTACTTATAAATCTTCTCCATGTCACATCATAAAGATTTTATAACTATTTTTTGATATCTTGTAAAACTTAAATGTCACATCAAATCTTAACGTGTCATATCCTCAAAATTTTAAAAATCTTTATTAGATTTGGAAAATCTGATGCATGTCACATCATAAAGATTTTAGAATAATATTTGATGAGACAGGTATCCGTTTTAATATTATACAAAATCTGAATCTCACATCAAATATTAGCATGTCACATCATCAAGATTTTAGAATTCTTTACTAAATTCTACAAATCTGATACCTGTCACGTCAGTTGGCTTTATACCACATCAGCTTTCTTTTTATCACATCAGCTTGTCAAATGTCCAATCAATATTGTCTTATCCCTTGTCAGATCAATTGAAGTAATTTGAATTTTATTTTAATCTTTTATTCTTCATTTTGTAGCTTCTTCTTAAATACATATATTTGTGTTGATTTATCAAATAAATTGTAGGTGTTTTGTATGTTTCGCCATCTTGTTGTAATCATCAAAATTAGACTCAATAATCTCCCATTTTTTTTATGATTACAAACCATCTTAATATATCTTGATGCGAGCATGAGTTGAATAGACAAAGCGTTCTATTTCTTCAAGATTTGAAGATAATTATAGTGCAAGCTCCCCTGAATATGTGCATGTCAGCTTCATAGGTTATGGAAATATCACTTGATCAAGCTGAAAAATGTCTAATTGCTCAAGATATATCATATTCTTATCCCCTTTTAAATCATAAAAAGAATAGTTAAATTATGAAGGAGAATAGACGTGAGAGAGGTAAACCCGGATGGCTTACTCGAATTGCTTCAAGTAGAAGTTTGACCATAACAAATTGTATTTAGAAATTGCTCAGGAAAATAATTTTTGAGGTTATTTTAGACCATATACTTGAAATAGGAATGGAGGATTGAATGGTTAATTAATTCATTGATACATTTTATTAACAATCCAGTCCAATAACAAAGACTTAGTCACCTTTATGTAACCAAGACTTGTACAAAAGAATCTCTCAATTAATCATCTTTCCCTAATTGGATTAGTCATCCCAATTTTCATAAACTCAGTAAACTAGATTTCACTTAGAGGTTTAGTGAAAATATCTTCAATTATCGCTTTTTTATGATTATAACAATCTCCTTGTTAGTATTTTGTCTGTTTCACAATCTTGTATTATAATCATCAGAATTAGACTCAACAATCTCCCTTTTTTATGATTACAACCCTTCTTGATGTATCTTGATGCGAGCATGAGTTGAATAGGCAAAGCATTCTATTTCTTCAAGATTTGAAGATAAATATAGTGCAATCTCCCACTTATTATAGTGCAAGCTCCCCCTTATTATAGTGCATGTTAGCTTCAAAGGTTATGGAGATGTCACTTGATCAAGCTGAAAAATGTCTCATTGCTCAAGATATATCATATTCTTATCCCCCTTTGAAATCATAAAAAAGAATAGTTGAATTATGAAGGTGAATAGATGTGAGAGAGGTAAACCTGGATGGCTTACTCGAATTCTTCGGGTAGAAGTTTGACCAGAGCAAATTGTATTTAGAAATCACTTAGGGAAATAATTTTTGAGGTTGTTTTGGACCATATACTAGAAATAGAATTGGGAGATTGAATGGTTAATTAATTAATTGATACATTTTATTCACAATCCAATCCAATAACAAAGACTTAGTCACCTTTATGTAACCAAGACTTGTAAACAATAAAATCTCTTAACTAATCATCTTTCATGAATTAGATTAGTCATCCCAATTTTCATAAACTCGGTAAACTAGATTTCACTTAGGGGTTTAGTGAATATATCTTCAATTTGCTCCTTGTTTGAGATGGAATCCAGAGTATTATCACCTTTTTGCACATGATCTTTGATAAAATGCTGCTTGGTGTCGATTTTTTTGTCCTTGAATGCTAAATTTGATTTTTTTCCGAACTTTTCTTCCACAAACAGAAATCGTTATCCAACATAGTTTCATTTCTCGAAAACATCCAGTTTTTAAATTCACTTATATTCTTTGGGATGTTCTTTGGAAAAACCTACAAAACAAATCATACAAAATTTGGTACCCTACTTATATTGGATCCTTTGGTGTTAGCTGCATTTGATTTCTTTTAAGGAATCCACATAACCTTACCTTTATAAAACCTTTTCTAAAATGGCATTCTCTAATTCCATTTCCAAAATGATTACAATAATAACATGTAATTTTCATCTTATATGAGTTAAAAGCATAATTTTGCTTTAGATAAGAAGAGTGATGTGCTCGATTGAAGTTATGAGAACCATATTTGGCTTTGGCAAGATATGAGAAATACTAATTTTTTTGAAAAATAAGTATGCACATTTTTGTTGCAAAAATTTTTATTGTAGTAAAAGCTGCCATAAAACTTTGGTTGATGGTTTTGACATGTTTTATGGTTTGACCTTTGACATGAAGAATAATGTGTCATGATTTTGGGAGGACAAAATTTATGGCATGACTTAAATTTGGGAAAAACATTGGTAAATTTGTACTCATTTTCTTTTGAGCCAAAATTTTCTCTTTTCCTTTTGTGTCAGAGGATTGACACATATTTGTATCTTTCTTTTGAAAGGAGGATATCAGCAAAGAGATGGTAGGAAAAGAAGATGATAAGGAATTATCTTCTTTTTTAGAGGAAGAACTAGTATGAAAATGAATACCAGCACTAGTATAGAAAAGGCGTTTAGGGACGCACTATTAGGGAGGCTTCTACAAGAAACCGTCAGCGAAAATTGGGTGAAATTACGGAGCAACTATTACCGACGGTTGTTACGTAAAGACCGTCCACCGTCGGTAATGTTCATTAATAAAACACGGAACACTTATTGCGGACGGTTGTTACGTAACAACCGTCCATAATGGATCAATAAGTATTACGGACGGTTGTTATAAAAGAACCGTCCGTAATACTCGTTTTCATTAATTTTATTGTTAATCATTACAGTCGTTTGTTTAGATTTAACCGTCCGTAATGCATAGCCCCAAATTAATATCCCTAAAATCAGAAATCTGCTCAATCAAAATTTGAGACAAGCTAGCTAGAGCTTCTCACTTTTCTCCTGCAAGACAACGCTCCACCTCCACCATCATCAGCTCCACCTCCTTCGTAGCTGCTCCTCTCTCTGTCGTGGACTTCCTCTTTTCCTTCTTTTCTAGGTATGTTTTCTCCTTCTTTCACATTCTTTTGAGATTAGGTTTTTTTCGATTCTTTTCCTCGTTCCTTTTCGCTGAAGTCAGCTACCTGAACTGAGAATCCTCTATCGTCTCTGTTGCACGTATTAAGTTAAGGCCAGTTTTTCAATTTAAAACTTAAAACCTCTTATTTCTGGTTTCTAGTTTCTAATTTTCAGTTTGTTGAATCTTCACCTGTGCGACTTAAGGTCTCAACATTACTTGGGATG
>CATIWQ010270043.1:0-14890 GCA_949673415.1 Euphorbia schlechtendalii | reverse complement strand
TCATTAATTGATATGCATTGATCAATAATAGTAAGTAATGTTGGTGAAATTATAAAGCTAAATGTAAAAAAATGAACTGATAAAGAGGAGATACATTTCTATCAAAAACATAAGATTCCTATCCAATGGATAGAAATGGAAGCACTTGTTTACCTCATATATCTAGTCTCTATCCATTTTATCAACTAAATGCATACATTTCTTACTATCATTTTATCAAACTTCTCTTGCTGGTATTCTTCCAACCTTAATTAGCTACATCCATATATGCTCTGAGCTTCAGTTTTTGGTCATTACTCTTTCTCCCCTTTTTATACATAATTTCGTTATGTTCAGTTATGTATTGTTTTCACATTAATTAAGTTCGCGAGTAAGGTCATCACCAAATTGAATTAAACTTAAATTGGTGAATATAATTTTGAATTGATTGAACTGAATAAAAATGGAACTTAAAAGGACCTAAAGTGAATTAAATTATTACATTTTCAGTGCGCTGGCGAGGAAGATATAAGAAACAGGAGAAGGCATGGCTGGAAAGTTTGGAAAGTGTATGCTTTGTTGTTCAAGAAACCTTCCGGTACGCTTTATTTCCTATTTTTTTGGGATTCTTGTCAATGCAAATGTTTGACTCAATTTAGTTAAATGTATGTTTAGTTTAATTGTGTGATGTTATACAGTAGATTCTTGTTAAATTAATATTTGATAAATTAAGAATCTCGTTAGAATAATAATTTTCTCTGGTCCCTAGTCGAGACCAACGTGGTAAATTAATAATTCGCTAAATTTTTAAGATAATACGAAAAAATAAATGCATATAGGTCTCATTTGACATATAAATTAATAATTCATAATTTGTAAAAATATATTTCATATAATTTATAACTAATCTAAGAAGATTTTTGAAAATATGAATATAATATTACTTGTTTTTTTTTTAAATTAATATCCCTTGAATCTCATCTCTAACATTTCTTAGAACATTAAGAAAATTCGGTGTAGAGTTCTCATATTGTAAAATGAAGTGTTATAAGGTGATATGTATGGAATACTAAAAGTTGAGTGGATTTATACATTTAACTTGAGATATGTATAGAATACTAAAAGTTCATCAATGAAATTACATGAATTTAGTTAATATGCATGATTAATACTTATTAATTAAATTCATGTATTTCATACATATTCACATTGTAGAGATATAAACTACATACTTTATAAAATAATAATTATTAATTTACGCAATTAATTAATACGTTGTTAAATTAATAAAATTTCATGATCCTAACATTATTAATTTATAGAGGTTTGACTGTATTTTGTTGTTACTTAATTTTTTTGTAATTATTTTATAATTACAACAAAATATTTTAGAATTACTGTTTTACTTGAAAACACTAACAAAATGTATTGCATTACTAAAATAAATAATAATATACTTATTAGAAATAATCGTTGTTATGAAATCCATCGCGTAGCTTCCATCTTGGTCCCATTTTACTGGATGAAAGCCAAATATTGTTGATAAATGGCCCCAAAGCAGCAATAAATATTCCCACGTAGTATTGAGTAATATATTGAATTTACATACGTTTTATATTTATTATATAATCATAATAAAATATTTACTTACATTATACTTTTTGTTTGCTATGTGTTATTAATTGTGATTTCTTAGATAAATAGAACTTTTGTGTACTAGATAGACAGGCTTCTTTCAGAGTCTAATTCTTTTTGTTCCTATGCATGAATTCTGCTTTTTGTTAGCTCGTTATTTGTTTTTTTTCTCTTGTTCTTTCCCTTGTTTACAAAAAAATAATTAATTGTGATTTTGAATACTATTGAATAATGGAAAATATAAAATTTTACAGATAAAAGAACGATTGGTGTCTCAAATGGGTTCCGATTTTCACTATTTTATAAAGGTCTGACCCGGTCCTATCCCGGTCATATATTTTGACAAGTTTGGGCGGGCTTGTATTTCAAGAATTTTTATGTTATAATGAAGGTGTATACATATTGCCTTTTATAGAAAATATGGAAAAAACACGTTTTACCTATTTTATTTATTTCAAATCGAAGAGCATACTCTTTTTTTGTTTAAATACAATTTTTTTTACATGCAGTTTACTTTTACGGAATGGTAAATAACATGTAACAATTTAACATATATTGGCACTTGATGCTTTCTTAGTATGGTTTGGTTTCCTTTTTCACAATAAGTAGAACAATAGACTTCCCTGGCGTCGTAAGCACCTACTTTTAATTTGTTTATTGCTGGTAAAAGTATATGATAGTATATTTTTCTAGAAAATGGCTTTGAAACGGCGGAATATAATGTTAAATCATTAAATGCCCCTAAATATAAAACAATGTCTCAAAATTGAGTTGTGGTTGCGGTTTGATATGTATAAGTTGTCAACTTATTGTGTAAAGTCTGTTGCTATAATTGTAAAGTCACTTGACTCTTAATCAATAGTTATACGCCACAAATAATATTTTAACAAAAACTTGCCTCTTCTGTTAACATACAACTAGTCAAATGAATATAAATATAGTGTAAATATAGTCCTGACAATGGAGAACTTATGACAAGTCAACTCATTAGACGGGTTTAGATCGGACTTAATCGTGTTTTTCGTTATAATCATTCATCCAAACCTAGCACAGTTTACACTTTAAAATGTCGGATTCGTGATGGTCTTGTGGCGGGTTTATGAAGTCATTCCCAAGCTCGTTCCAAAACTCATACTAAATATTCTTCTAAATTTTATGGAATAAATTTATTTGAAAGATTTTTTATATATAATTGCGTATAAATCTTACATATATTTACAGTCTCTAGTAAACTGTGTAAACATAGCGTCAACGATTGTGCTTACGTTCAAAACTCAAACATGTTAAAATATAAAAATCCAAGACAATTATTGAACATTATTTATAAATATATATTATATAAAATAATTATTCAATGGATCAGACTTGGACTGAGCTTGGGTATATACATAAAATTCAAGCTTGACCTATAAAAATTCGGGCTTAAAGCAGGCTCGGACTTGGACCGAGCTTCCTTTAAAAATGTGTGTCCAAAGCAGCTCATAAATGTGGGCTCGGGCCGGGCTGAACATGTACCCCAACCCATGAACAAATCTAAGGTCAACCTCTTGATACAATGTAAAAAATAATTTTCCATTTAAATTAAACCCTCTTTATCTTTAAGTTTTCTTAAGCATTCATTATTTATTTATTTTTTTTCAATTTAGTTTATTAATGTATTTTTCTTTCTAACTTTTCATTGTATTAATAAGTAGACAATCTATGCATTGATGAAATTATATAAGAACAAATAAAATTTTAATAAAAAAATGAAAATGATAAATTAATTGGGTGTAATAAACTTTTTATCCATATAAACTTTAAAAGACACCTTATAAATAAAAATTATACTATACATATATTGATGGTGCAATTAAGTTGGTTATTTTCATAGGCATGATTTGATTTTTAAATAATTTTAATTATATTGCTTAAAATTACATAAGATGGATCGAGTATAAAACCAATAAAAATTTGACAAAATACATACTACCTTTTCTTCTCTCTTTTTATCGGATGTCCCCGAAGGGATAAAATACATGCAACTTTAATTAAAACTAGACATGTTCATCGGTCGGGCCGGGCCGGGCCGGGTTTGACGGTTTTTTTAATAAAAATACTAACCCAAGCCAGCCCAAAATTCCCAAGCCCGGCCCGGGTTCACTAAAATTTTTTTGTTATAAACTTTTTTATTAAAATAAATAGAAAAAATATAAAATAAATCAAAATATACTTAAATTTTAAACATATTCGCATTGTTTACTTAAAATCTTTAATAGTTGGTAATCAAATATATAAAATTAATAGTATAAAATATAAAATTTTAAAATAGTTATAAATTTAATGTATAAATATATAATAAAATAAATAAAATTATTCGTCGGGCCGGGCTTGGGTATATATATAAAAACTAAACCCGACCCATAAAAATTTGGGCTTTGACGGGCTCGGACTCGGACCGGGTTTTTGAAAAAAATAAGTATTTAAGTTCGGCCCGTTGAAGAGGGCTCGGGCCGGGTAGGGCGGGTAGCCCGGCCCGTGAACATGTCTAACTAAAACTACTCTGATCCATTTTAATTATTTTTTAAACTTTTAAGTTTTAACTTTAGTTCTTTTCGGTCATCAATTTCAAACATAAATACAATTTTCATCATTATTTTTTTAATTTATTATTTTGTAATAAGGAAAGATGTTAAGTATGGATAAAATCATAAATTGTGAGTTGATAAAAAAATATTTAATATAAAGTAAAAAGAATTTAATCATTTGATAATGTAATAAAAAGTTTTTTTAGGCTCGAATCAAAATCTAAAAGTAACTAGAAAAACATAAATTTTACGATGATATTTTAAATAAAAAATATTCATTTTTTTATCATTTATCATCATTAAATTTATAATGTAATGACTATCAAACATTAAAAATAAATAAAAATAAAATCACATAAATCACAGTAATCCACTTCCATTAAACAAATAGAAACAAATATTTTGGAACAAAATTCAACCAAAGAAAATAAAATCAGTGAGTCTTTCGATAAATGATGACCTGGGTTATCCTCAATTTCCTTCATGCCGTCCACGTGTCAATAATCTGACTAAATTCTGGCTGGCCAAAATAAACAATAGATATAAATGAAACGTCAGCATTTCTCCTTTCCCCCATTTTGCCTCACTTTCTTACTACCAATTACCACCGACTCATTCCCGAAACAAAATTTGAATAATTAAATAGTACAAGTTTGTGTAGAAAAGCCCCACTTTCAAATTTCAATAAAATAAAATATTTTAATATTGGACAAAAATTTTGATTGTGAATATGATTTTTTAGCGTGTGTGTTGTTTGCTGTTGATTTAAACTGTCAAAATTGTTGTCATGGAAGAATCAAAAGGAAAAACAATCTCAATTGACCTTAGGACTTGTTTGTTGGCACATGTTTACTGTTAACAGTAAGTTTTGTTTTCCAAAAAAAATAAAAATATTTATAACAAACAATTACTCTATCATTCTAGTGTATTAGAAAATTTTCAAAATACAATACAATTTTTTAAACATTTTATTCATTTTACTTGTATTCAATGCACATTAGAAATAATAAAATCAAAAATATTAAATAAACTTTCAAATTAACAAAAAATCATAAAAATAAATAAATATTTTTATTACTTTAACTATTGTGATACTTCGTATTAATAAAAAAATTTAAAAATGATAATTATTTTGAAATGAGATTCAATAAAAGCAAACAAATAATATGTGGATGCCACAACTTGTTCCATCATCTATGGACATTCTTACGATTTTGTCCTTTGAGATTTATATTAACCATCCTGTTTAAAATATATTAAAAATGATAAAAAAGTGGCTATATAAGTGAAGCCATGCCAGGGCTTGGATTCCTAGAAAATTTTGATTAGGTGGAAAAAAGGCCAATTTTCTCTTCAGCCAAGCAGAAAATAGAAACCAGAATTAGAAGAATCTCTCTTGCACAGAGAAAGCAGAAAAAAGGTCAGCCCATATATGCTTAATCCTTGTTTCGTATCAGCACCGTTCTCGATCCCGATTCATTTTTCAATTTCCATATCTTATTTTCTTCTGCCATTACAATTTTCTTTTCATCAAGATTTTGTTTCCATTTATATATCTTCCTGTTTCAATTCTATTTCTGCTTTTGGTTGTTCGTTTTCTATCGCTGTTTGGTTTCTGCGACTAAGAAGTACTGATCTGATGGCTGTTTGACTATGAAACGTTAATTACATTTTGCTATATATGAAGAGAATCTAATCAAGGCAAATGTTAATTATTTTTGTTGTGTGTGGAATTTGTAGAAGGAAGAAGACATGGCGGATAATACAAATTCATTCGATGAAGCCATTGTTGGACTCTCAAAGCTTCTCAGGTACTGTATTTTTATGATTAGATTCAAAATTCCTTCCGTCGTTTCAATCAGGCATTTCCTTGGATGACTGAATCGAATCAATTTTTAATATTTCTCATTAATTATTTAATTGATTAATACACGGCGACGGTGACTTCTTTCACGCGTTAATGGTGTAATTAGTTATCATAGTGGGGTCCACTTGCTGGACGGCTTAGATTATCCGACGTCGCTGCTCCAGACTGAACGACGTCAAACTGATTGATTGACATTTTTCTCGTAATCGTTTGGTTTATTTGCAGTGAGAGAGCGGACCTCGGGACTTTAGCCGCCGCAAAAATCAATCAGATAACGGCGGAGTTGCTGGCGGCTGAATCAAAAGGTTATAATCCGGATGAACGATTGAAAGCCGGTTTCATCCAATTTAAGAAAGAGAAATATGAGTACGAAGTTTTCTTTTCTTCGTTTGGGTTGTGAGGAATATGCTGTCCGTTTGATCCTTGTCATTTATACTTTCATGCAATAACTTTATGGTTTTCCGCAACTCTTATTAATAGAATTGGTCAGTACAATATTTTCCTTTTGTAAAGAAGTCTTAATTCATCAGTTTAATTTCTACCAGCAAATTAAAATTTGGTTTGTTATAACTTATAAGCTAAAACGAAATGATGCAATAATTTTTTTTATATGGGTACAGTTGAAAATTAGTGGCAGCATCATTTAACTAATAATGTGATTTGTGTCATTTCAGGACCAATCCCACCTTGTTTGATACTCTTGCCAAAGGCCAGAGCCCTAAGGTTTGTATTACTTGAACAATGTTTAATTAAAATTGTTGTCAATTGTGTAGTTTACTTAAAAGAAAATTATAGAAGATCATGTCAACAACTGAACAAAGGAGTGCACTTATTTGATATAAAGGAGTAAAAAAAAAAAAAATGCAGTCCGATGGTTGTAGAGTTTTGTGGTATGAACATGGAAAATTCGGATATCTTGTTAATTATTAAGAAATTAATTAGAACAACCATCTCACAAATTCTATTAATTTGTCTACAATCTTGTCCATTTATCAATGAATTATTGTTCTTTTAGTAATTGAAAATTAAAAGTCAACAATTTGTTTGATAGTTAAGACGCCTTTTGATTTGTTGTCATCTTTGTTTTCATATGCTGCTTTACATTCTCATTTCTAAATCCGTGTTCTCAAGTTAGTTAGGTGCCTTTCCAGCTAATCTAGCCCAAAGGATTTCATATTAAAGAATCCATAATTTTTACATTCCTACATTGGTCCAACTTAACTAATTATACTAACATTTTTTATTGTAAATATACAGTTTTTGGTATTTGCTTGCTCAGATTCTCGAGTTTGCCCTTCCCATATACTCAACTTCCAACCAGGAGAGGCCTTTATGGTCCGAAACATTGCCAACATGGTCCCACCTTATGATCAGGTTTGCTTAGTCGTTCTTCAACTTTCCTTTATCAAACTCAATTTATGTATTTATTAAGATTTCTTAGAAATGAAGGCTTTTCTTCCCAAATCCCCATTACATGGCACTATCGGCTAATCTTGATAATTGTTCATGTTCCTGTCCTTTGTAACATTATATAATAACTAACAATTTACATTTGCATTGACTGTTTAATTATGCTTCTAAAGTGGTCCATAACTTAACTTGAAATGTGAACGGGATTAAAATAATTTTGCACTTTGCTCGCAGACAAAATACTCTGGAGTGGGGGCAGCCATTGAATATGCAGTTCTGCATTTAAAGGTGAATAAATTACTAATAAGTTTACCGTTAGCTTAATTCTTTATCATATGTATGATGTGAAGTCTAGTCATTATCTTTTTTCATTCTTCACCAATAACGCAAATGGGACCAGCCATGTTCATAATATTTCATTATACATTGATTACATTCCATTAGCTGAGCTGAAAGAGATCTGTGTCTTCCACTTCCTTTTTATCTTTTAATCATGAATCAAAATTGATTTTAATTGGTGTATTAAGTTTGGTAAAAATTTAACTAGTTTCATAAAAAATTGAACTATACCAATGGCATGGTATAAGTTAGCGAAATATACCATATTAATAAAAAAAAATTTATATCATGTTTTTCTTTGGCATCAACCTTGAACTCAGGTGGAGAATATTGTGATCATTGGTCACAGCTGTTGTGGCGGTATTAAGGGGCTCATGTCTTTACCAGATGATGGGACCTGTTCTAGGTAATTCTGCAATCACACAATGGCATTTTATCTTTGTTGTAATTTTATATCAATGCTTAACTTAATATAATATATATATATATATATGATAACATATATATTTAATTCTATTTAATGTATTTTGGCATTTTGTGGAGGTCGATGTTAGTTAGGTTCCCTTCCCATGTGATGATGTTTCACTTATCATGACTATTTGAAACAATATAATCCATTAGTATACATATATAGTGGAATCCCTTTCTTTGTGTCTATTCTAGCTAGATGAATAATCAAAGCGTGGAAGCACTTTATCCAGTAGTGCCATATTCTTGGAGAGGAATCATTGAAATAATTATACAAAAATAATAACCAAAAAGTAAAGATAAGCAATTGGTCAATATCAAACCTAAAAATTTACTTTATCATCAATTATATATGGCTACTTTTCCTTTCTCATCAACTAGTGAGTACTTTTACATAGCTGAAAAAGTAGTAGTGGTACCGTCCTCTAAGATTCTCCACATTACCTTTTGCATCATTTACACTCCAATGTGTATAGACAAGGGCTACAGTGTACATGGATGCATACATTTGCACCAAAATAGTACCTTTCAATTCCTCTGTTGTTATTTTGAATAATTTATTTTTACGAAATGCAGTGACTTCATAGAGAACTGGGTCCAAATCTGCTCCAATGCAAAATCCAAGGTTAAGACAGAGTTCAGCAAATTACCTTTTGAAGAGCAGTGCCATAACTGTGAGAAGGTAAGTTTTTAAACACACGCATTTATTTTGTTCTCTCTATTATTTTATTTCTATAGTTAAATTTTTACAATCACAATTTGGTCAAAGAAGAGTCTATGATTTCCGACATTTTTTTTGTTCGGAACTCTTATATTCAATTCGATTCAATTTAAGTGTAAAATTAACAAATTATATGTGTAATCTATATGAAGTAAACACTCCATTTGGTTTTAAAGTCTTATTCCATTCTAAAATTGCCAACACAAAAGAATCAGATTCAATACATGGTTTAGGCATGTGCCACCTAGCTAGCATAAGGGTCAAGACCCTTCACAAATATTAATAAACTTCACTTTTTGCTTACTCAAGTGATATTTCATAAATTGATAGTACATATGTTGTAGATAAACTGAGAGTATGATGATTAAAACGGCATGAAAATGTGCTACAAAAAACTAATGATCAAATTATAGATAATAAGCATAGAGACAGAGGTAAACCTAAGATTATACATATAGAGAAACCATAACAACACACAACACATGATGATCTTAATTTGGGTCAGCAATAGAGATTATTATTAGGATAATATATTGCAAGTTCAAATCTCAAACTCACAATATTTTTTATAAATTGAATTTTTCTTTTGTGAAATTGATGCAGGAGGCTGTGAATGTATCACTAGGAAATCTGTTGACATATCCATTTGTGAGAAACGCAGTCCTGAATAAAAATATTCAACTGAAAGGAGCACACTATGATTTTGTAAAGGGAAATTTTGAGCTATGGGATCTCGATTTCAAGCTTTCGCCTGCTGCGGTAATTCTCTGAGCTTCTTCATCCTGCAAAGCAATAAATCAGCCATTAATTTCAGTTTTTTCATAAAATGGCTATCCCTATCCTAGCAGTCAATGCTGTAAATGTCCTTATAAATAATAGTTTGACATGAACTGTGTCTTGTCTTGTAACATGTATCCTGCCTAATAATTAGGCTTTGGTTCATTTTTTCCTTGCCAAATCAGTATACTTTGTTATTACCATTAATTGTTGGATTATGTGCACTAATTGTGAAAGAGTTTGGAGAAAAATAATTATATCGAAAGCCCTCGTTGTCCCTTTAATTTGAAGGAACTGAGCGTGTTTTTGGTTTTATATATATTTGTGATTAGTATAATAGCTATGCTGTCTTCATTTATGTTACGTTAAGGTATATTATTAAGATTCAAAACTATATTATACCTACTGTACTGGAAAAATATGTGACCGCCACCTTGAAAAATTCAAGAAGTGTGGGGTTGTGGATTCAAAAATTGGTAAAATATCCCATTTGTTTTAGAAAAATTATACTTGGAAAATGAAAATTCAGATACAAAAATTTAATCAGAAATCAAAATTGAAAGCAAAATAAAGAAATGAAGATTAATGAAAGGTATGAATGGAGAAAGAATTGAAGAGCCACGAGATGGGACTTCTCATGGGAGAAATTGAAGAATTGCATTCGATTTTCTTTCACGTTTGTCTCTGTTAAATAGTGCATAATAAATAGTACATATTTCCCTTCAAAGAGTTTATGAAACTTAATTATGTAAGTTCACTTGTAAATTTCAACCTATATGAAATATAAAGTGTTAGTATAGATGTGCAAAAATGAGGAGGAAAAATTATTTTAGTGTAAAGTTATAAAATAAATCATGGGTTTTAGATTTTTAGCAATCTCTTTTCTTGTAGAGAATATTTATGAATTTTCATTATTAAGTTTTGTTTTTCGCATATTAATTGGTCACTTTATCGGGTTTATCTTGATGGATCCAGACACATGTGAATTGATAATTATTTTTGTTAACAAAATATTGCAGCATTTTCTTTGTTCAAAAGGGGTGGAATTTGTCTGCCAAATTTTATCAAAATGAGATGATATGGTTGTTAGTTGGCAGCCTTAAATCAATGTGTTTACATTGATTTTCATTGACATTTGCTGAATTCATTAGCCTACAAATAGGAATACTCCCATTAATCCAAAGCATCAAGTAAAATTTGAAAATTTATTCCTCTTTTAGAGTTTTATTCCTACAAGAGAGTGAGGGATTATTAAAGAGGGGGAGTTGAGTGATTTTACCTTGTGAGTAAAATTGAGTGTTTCCAACTGTCTCTTAAAATTAGTTTATACCTCGAGTTTGGGTATACTTGAGAGAGCTTATATTTTTGTATTCCCATTATTTATTAGTGGAGTTATTGGTGTCCAGTGATTTTTTCCCTTTCAAGTGTTTTTCCACTTAAATCTTTGTGTCTCTTTATTACTTTACCTGTTTTATTATTGTTGTTGCGAATCTATTTTAGTTAACACATATCACTCTGCTACCGAATTAATTATTCGGGACCTAACAAGTGGTATCAGAGCGGGTCCCACAGAAGGTGGTTGTGTTAATTAAAATGGAAGGTTCTTCAACATCCATGATCAAATTGAATAGGTCCAACTGGTCAATTTGGAAACCCATGATGGAGGATATTTTGTACTGCAGAGATATGCATAAAGCAATTGAAGGAGAAGCTGCTAGGCCGAAAGACATAAAAGATCCCGATTGGATCAAGTTGAATAGAAAGGCCATTGGAACTATTCGCCAATGGATAGATTTCAACGTGTTCGGTCATGTCTCGGAGAAAACATCTACCCATGAATTATGGATGAAGTTGCAAGATCTTTATGATTGAAAAACTACTGGGAATAAATTATTCCTGATAATATACTTGTCAGCATGAAGTATAAGGATGGAACTCCTGTTACCGAATTTCTAAATGAATTTCGAAGTACCATTAATCAGTTATCTTCTATGAAAACCACTCTAGAAGATGAGGTTCAATCCTTATTATTGCTTAGCTCTTTACCAGAGAGTTGGAATACTTTGGTAGTGTCTATGACCAATTCTGCCCCAGATGGAATTTTATCCTTAAACCACGTTGTGAGCACTCTGCTCAACGAAGAGACTAAGAGGAAAGTCACAGCTAACGAAAGCAATCAAGCTCTTATCACCGAATACAAAGGTCGGAGCAGAACTAAAGGATCCAACCATAATCTAAAGGCGGAGACAAGTCTAGAGGCAGATCCAAATCCAGGGTTAGAGTCAAATGCTACCATTGTGGATTAGAAAGCCATTTGAAGAGGAATTGCCAAAAGCTGAAGAGGGAACAAAAGGATGGCAGCAACCAAGAAGAAGACAGGAACACCACTACAACAACTAAGGAGATTGTTGTTTTATCTTTCAATCATGAAGAACAATGTCTCCAAGTCTCAAGTCAGGATGAGACAGAATGGGTGATCGACACTGCGGCATCTTATCACGCCACTCCCAACAAGGAGTTCTTCACCACCTACAAAGCAGGAGATTTTGGGATGGTAAAAATGGGCAATAGTGGCCATTCCAAAATTGTTGGAATTGGTGACATCCGTATCAAGATGAAAACTGGCTGCAAACTCACCTTTAAAGAAGTTAGGCATGTTCCTGATTTAAGGCTTAACTTGATATCTTGTGGTATCTTGGATCGTGAAGGTTTCGAGAATTTCTTCGAGAGTAGGAAATGGAAGCTTATAAAGAATTCCTTGGTGATTGCAAAAGGAACCATGTGTTGTACACTGTACAAAACAAACACAATCATTTGTAAAGATGGATTGCATGCGGTTGAAGAAGATTCTTCACCAAACTTGTGGCATAAAATATTAGCTCACATCAGTGAGAAAGGGTTGCAGATCCTAGCAAAGAAGGCGCTTATACCTTCTACTAATGGTACACCACTATCCCCATGTGATTATTGCCTGTTCGGCAAGCAACATAGAGTGTCATTCAAGAAGTCATTAAGCAGAAAGTCAAGTGTTCTTGACTTAGTACACTCAGATGTTTGTGGCCCCTTTGAAACAGAGACCTTCGCTCCGTTTGACTATTACCGAACTTAATCTTTTTCTTATCATTCCTTTAATATAGTAACAATAAGCCGATGTTAAAATTTAGAAATTTTGGGGTGTTACAAACGGTGTAGCAGAGAGGATGAATCGCACCATTGTGGAGAAGGTTAGATGCATGCTCAAAATGGCTAACTTACCTAAGTCATTTTGGGGAGAAGCAGCACTCATAGCCTGCTATGTCATCAATAGGTCACCATCTTCCGCTCCAGACTTTGATATTCTAGAAAGAGAATGGAATGGAAAGGATGTTCAATACTCTCATCTGAAGGTGTTTGGATGCAAGGCATTTGCTCATGTACTTAAGGAGCAACGGTCAAAGCTTGATGATAAATCAAGTTTATGTATCTTCATAGGATATGGAGATGAAGAGTTCGGGTAAAGACTATGGGACCCAGAGAAGAAGAAGGTCATTAGAAGTAGAGATGTAGTCTTTCGAGAGAATGAGATTATCGAAAGATTCAAGAAAAATGACAAGTCAGAGTTTGTGAATGGCATAATTCCTAGCACTGTTCCTTCACAATCAAACAATGCAATTGGTGGAGATGTTGAACTACCGGAACTAATGGAGGGTCATAAAGAGGAAGATGTTGATGAGCAAGGGGAGCAACCTACCCTGGAAGCAGAAGCTGACCAACAGCTTAGAAGATCTACCAGGGATCGTCAACCAACATCAAAGTATCCAAGTTCTGAGTACATTCTCCTTACCGATGAGGGGTAGCCGGAGAATTTCCAGGAAGTTCTAACTCATGCAGATAAAGAATCATGGCTGGAGGTGATGCAAGACGAGATGAATTCCTTGAAGAAAAATAACACTTATGAGTTAGTCAAACTTCTTAAAGGTAGAAAAGCATTGAAGAACAAATAGGTTTTCAAGCTCAAAAGAGATGGCAACGGAAAGCTGGTGAAGTATAAAGCTCGTCTAGTAGTAAAAGGATTTCAACAACAAAAGGGAATTGATTTCGATGAAATCTTTTCTCCGGTGATTAAGATGACTTCTATTCGAGTGATCTTAAGCTTGGTAGCAAGCTTGAATCTTGAGCTTGAACAATTAGATGTGAAAACAACATTCCTTCACGCGACTTGGAAGAAAAGATCTACATGGAGCAACCAGGAGGTTTTGAAGTAAAAGGGAAAGAAAACCTGGTTTGCAAGTTGCAAAAGAGTCTGTACGGGTTGAAACAAGCACCTAGATAATGGTATAAGAAGTTCGACTCTTTCATGAGTAATCACGGTTACAAGAAAACTCAGGCGGATCCATGTGTCTACTTCAAAAGCTTCTCTGATAATAACTATATCATATTGTTATTATATGTCGATGACATGTTGATTGTGGGATAAGATGTTTTTTCAATTCGTCTATTAAAAGATCAGTTAGCGAAGTCCTTTGACATGAAGGACTTAGGACTGGCACAACAAATTTTGGGCATGAAGATTGTTCGTGATAGAAGAAACAAAAGGTTATGGCTATCACAAGAAAAATATGTTGAGCGTGTGCTACAACGTTTCAACATGTTGAATACTAAACCAGTTAGCGTTCCTCTTGCCGGTCATCTGAAGTTGAGTAAAGAATCTTGTCCATCAACTAAAGAAGAGAAGGAAGATATGAGAAAGATTCCATATTCCTCTGCTATGGGGAGTCTGATGTATGCAATGGTTTGCACAAGGCCAGACATTGCACATGCTGTTGGAATTGTAAGCAGATTCCTAGATAATCCGAGAAGACAACACTGGGAAGGAGTGAAATGGATTCTGAGATATTTGAAGCGAAGAAGTGCTTGTGTTATGGATCTAAACCAATCTTAGAAGGCTATGTTGATGCTGACATGGCGGGAGATCTTGATCATAGAAAGTCAACTTCGGGATACATATTTACATATGTCGGGGGAGCAATTTCTTGGCAATCTAATTACAAAAATGTGTTGCACTTTCTACGACCGAAGCAGAGTACATCTCAGCTGCTGAAGCAGGAAAAGAGATGATTTGGTTGAAGAGATTCTTTGAAGAGTTGG
>CATIWQ010270012.1:0-18527 GCA_949673415.1 Euphorbia schlechtendalii | reverse complement strand
ATAAATCGCTATTACATTTTGTGGCTTCCATGTTTAATACAAAAAATTCACTATTACATAGTTTAGGTGATGTAATCAATTAAAATGCAAGTTTGAATGTATACAAATTACAAATGGTCAATGGATGAGGACTAATTTGATAAATTTGATAATATAATTTACAATCTAATAGTGACATTATGGAAAGTAAATGCTATGGTATTGTATGTCTTCCACTCCAATTTGAGCTGATATGATAAAGATAGGATAATAAGTTAGTGGGGCTACTGTGCAGCTACTCTAATACTAAAATCATGTCATGGAGCAATCTCCGACTAACAAACGAGTACTGAATAATAAAGAGAATACTATATTACATTGATTTTTCTTTCTTGACTGATCTTTATATAGGATTGATAATGATAAGGTGACGTAATTGTTTTGACTAGATGTCCCCGTAATTTACTAGCTTATTATTGGATTAGTTACGCTCATCTATAACCTCATCAGGTTTAAAAAATGTTGACAACGATGGTGGCCTAATGAGCCTAAATGCATATGTTATTAGCATTTTAGAAAAAAATTATGTTATATATGGAAGTCGCAGCATTTTTGTAGTGTAACACTATAAATTAAGTTGTTTGAGCATATTTACGTATATAAAGTATTTAAGTTGTTTTTCAAAAAAAAAAAAATATTCAAGTCATGTTATAATAGAACATTTTACAGTGAGTGTAAAACAAGCATGTTAGTTGCGTTACTAGCCAACATGTATTCTCATGAATCACGAGCACTAGACATGTTTTTTATATTGAAACTGGAGAAAAAGAAATCCAAGTTCTAATATTATTAAGAAGAAAGAAAACGCATAATACAGATAAAGAACTACACTTGTTAATACGCTTTGATCTCAAAAAAAATCAATCAAACATTAATTATGGAGTCTAACTGAAGTAAGCCCTAGCCCAAATATATATAATTGTATTTTAATGCTAGAGTTGTTCATGCCCCACTTAAGCCAATCTCTACTCCGCCTCTAAAAGAGTTATAGTAATGAATCACTACTATCAAATTTTAAAAAAGAAAATTGTGTTGGAAATTGGTTTTCTTTTAAAAATTACAAGTGGGTTTGTCAATATATTGAGCTCAAATGTGTTTGTCCATTATATTATTGAAAAAAGACTGAATGAAGATTGCGATTATCAAATGTTAGGCAAAATATACTTGTATTTTAGGAAAAATACAAACTATTCAACGAACTTAAATTCCAACTACTTTTGGCGTCGGCGCGAAAACAGAGCCAAAAATCAACAACAAGACATCATATCCAATTATACAAAAGCCAGATTCTTGTCTGATCGTGTGAAAACAAACATCAAAGTATCAAACCAGTTTGGTCGAAACCTTTTCTCTCTTTTAACAACTTCAATCTTTTCTGCTCCCCTTTCCCTTTCGTCCCAAATTTCACCTAAATCCATCTGTTAACTTCGAGGAACCCAATTTTGATTCCGACCCACAATTTCTAACACCGTAGAATTCACTAAATTTTGAGTCTTCACTCAATTTTGATTCAAATGGAAGTGAAACGAAAAACAGCCCGTTCTTTAGTATCCAAACTCGGCTCCGTTTCCGAACAAACCCGATCAGAAGCTCTATCGGAGCTCCGTTTAATAACCAAGCACGACGCTGACAGCCGCCCAATTGTCGCCGACGCCGGAGCAATTCCTTACTTAGCCGAAACCCTTTACTCTTCTTCCCACTATTCACAAGAAAACGCCTCTGCTGCTCTCCTCAACATCTCAATTTCATCAAAGGATTCTCTCATGTCCACCCGCGGCCTTCTCGACGCGCTTTCTCACGCTCTCCGCCACCACGCCACTTCCACGTCACCCCTCGCAGTTCAATCCGCCGCCGCCACGTTGCACAGCCTGCTAATTGATGAATCGTACCGGCCAATAATTGGGTCCAAGAGGGATATTGTTTATTCGTTAATTGAAATAGTTAAAACCCCCAAATCGCCGCCGCGGTCGGTGAAGGATGCGTTGAATGCTCTTTTTGGGATTGCTTTGTATCCAATGAATAGATCAACGTTGATCGAATTAGGGGCGGTTCAGCCGCTGTTTTCTTTGGTGTTAAAAGACGGGAGAGAGAGGATCGTGGAGGATGCCACGGCGGTGATAGCGCAAATCGCCGGGTGTGAGGAGAGTGAGGCGGAGTTCTTGAGATTTACCGGCGTGGAAATTCTGGTGGATTTGCTGGATTTGGGGACGGGTTGTAGTGCGAGAATTAGGGAGAATTCGGTGGGGGCGCTGTTGAATTTGGTGAGGTGTGGAGGGGAGAGAGTGGCCGGAGAAGTTAAAGAAATGGGGGCGGTGGCTCTGGAGGGAATTATGGAGGTTGCGGTGGCCGGAACTAGTAAAGGTAAGAGCAAAGCTGTTGCTTTGTTGAAGGTTATTGAATGTGGATCAAGCAATGGGAACATAAAGTTTGATTCTTTACTACTAGATCATTCTTCATAAATCTATGGCTTATTTTTCGATTTAGGTTAGTTAAAGAACTTGTTCTGTATAGTTTGTAGATGTATATACTATAAGTTGTTGCTGATTTTGCTATACTGAGAAAAGTTTATGAATAAAGGATTGATAATGTGTTTCGAAAATGTTGATGAAAGATATGCGTTTTTTTAGGAGCACTCGACATTTAATTGAGTTTCACGGCGCCATAAAGATTATTTGATAGATTGTGTTTGTATTGTCTAATATTTATCTTAATACTGTGAATTGTGAAAGAACAGCAAAATGTATGTTGTTTAAGTTAATGGATGTACTTTTGTTGTCTGTTGTCTTTCTGATTGGGCTGGATCGCTACGTGTGTGTTCTGCGGTTTTTCGCATTTTAGTGTATTTTATCGAAAAATTGGATGTAAAGTTGTAGTTTTAGAAAGTAAAGAGATAGAAAGTTGTGTTGTATGCAATTTGCTAAAAGAAACTTGTAGTTACCTGTATTATACGATGAGGTCGTCAAAACTAAGCAATACTAATGTTTTCTGTTGACTTTCTTTTTCATTGATGAGCTAACAATAGATACTTACAAATCCATTGATAAGCTAATATAACAGAAAACTGCACTTCTTTACAGTATTCTACTCGGTGGTTATACATCATTTTGGTTGGCATTGATGAAATATGTTATAACTGTTAGACAACTGAATTTAGGATCAGTTTGATTGTGTCTTCCCACACTGCTTTTCTAATAGGTTTATTTTCAAGCTTTTCCTATGAGTTGATTTTGGAAAGAAATCAAAATCAAAAGGTATGAATGATCAAAATGTGTTGCTTAAAGTTAAAATATGCAATTTTATAAAAATTTCGTGAGAACAACTTAACTTGAAAAACAATACTAAACAGGTCCTTAATTGATCGATGAACTATGTGATAGTTGGGATGTATCCAAACATGCTCTGCACTTATTTGCAACAGTAACAACTAACATTTGTGATGTGTTATGCATAAGCAAAGCATCTTAGTTTTCTTAGCTTAGACAACCTCGTATACTGAAACTGACTTGGCCACTGATGAAAGCTACTTGGTTCAGTAAAATATTGATTATTTGACTGGGAATTTACATGCTGGGAACTAATATGTCTGAGACACACTCATAACCAATACTAACAAGTGATGATAATATAACTGAAAAATATCTGACGTCGAACAAGTTCATACCGTTATGGTCGATGTCGTTTCTAACTTCACAATCCATCTCAAGAAACAAGTCAAGTTTGTTCAAAGCAAACATTCTCTCCTGCTAAGTTTAGAGTTAGTATTTTGTGTAGATGAATATAGATAGAAATTATTAAATGTTCACTTTCATCCTATAGATTTACATTAAACAATTACGCTCAACTCTTGACTGCTAGAGAGTAATCAAACTAATGAAAATGACAGAAGTTAAAAGAAACAAAATTTGATTTGCATTTTGAAACAGTCACTAGGCACCAACTGTTGAAAAATGGTTAAGGGATTAAAAACATCAGTAGCAATAGTTAAGGGACCATATATGGCCTCAATCAGTATGCAAGGACCAAAATACATATTGAACCCCAAAATGATGGTTATACCTTGTAATGGAAACCTTGACTTTCACAATTTCATATCTTTCAACTAAGTTTCCTATACTAAGCATACGAAATATCTCAAAATACACTACAAAACGCCTAAACTCGGCTAACATCGATTAATCCACTCACATATGGTTATCGATAATATCACGCATCATTTGTAATGGAAGAAGTCCTTCAGTTCGAATCACATCCTTCTTCGGATCGGGACTGACGAAAAACAGAGTTGGCAAACCTCGTACCTGAGTTACATTATCATATAAGCAGAAGTTTATAAGCAGTAAAGCATATCATATCAATATCTAGCCTACAAAATTATAAAAAAATCTTTTACATATTTGATTAATTCAGAAATACCTGCATATCACGAGCAAATTCATATTCGTCGTCTGTGTCAACTTTAATTTTTTGGTTTTCATTAATATTTATGCTATAAATTATTAATCATCCATAAAATCCACAACAACTAGCAAGTGAAAAATTGAATCAAAAGATGATTTTAGCCCATACCTGAGAAAACATCTCTCCACCTTCTATGAGCTGATTAACATCGCTCAATCTCTTCGTATCAGGCTAATTACCAGCATTATCCCGCGATTCCATTTCAATCGATTGAAACATATATTCCAATGAATATGAATTTGGAATAAGAAGATTGGAAGCGTTACCCAACGGTACATTTGTTGATCCTTCCATATCAAAGTTCACTATTGATGGAGGAGCATGATGGCGGCGCTAAGCGGCGGAGAAGTATAGCCATAGTGAAAAGCTTCATCTACGGCGACCATAGTTGCAATGGTGGGGGCGAGGGTATGATGAGGTTGTTAGTTAAGGATTAGAGATCGATTTGGAGAGGATTTGAAAGGTTTTGTCTTCGTATGCTAATTCTTGGTTTCGCACTTGAGAGTTTGTCTGAAGATGAGAATAATTTGGGTGAAGTGGGTTTGTAAAATATGGAAAAGAGAATCACATGTTAACAAAACAAATACCTGAAAACATGGCAGACCCCAAAATATTTTGGGAATTACAAGCATATCTTTAAGTAAAATATTTTTGTTTTTTTTAAGCAGCAAAATATTTCCACTCTGATTTTTTTTAAGTTTCCACTCTCTCTTATATTTTTTTTTTGTTTTCGCATGGTTTAGGTATAATAACTCTTAAATCATACTCAATTTCGCAACAAACCCATTTTATGAAGGTATTATACCTGATATAATAGTTGTTATACTTTGTATGAGAGCTATTATACCTCGTATACAAGTCATTATATTCTTATATCTGAAGACAATACTTAATTTGACACCAAAAATCATATTATGAATGTCTTATACCTAGTAAAAGAGCTATTATACAAGATATATTGACTATTATATTTGATATATTATAACAATTGTGTATCACTTTGAAATTTTATGGGATTGCCTTCAATGGTAACATATTACGTTCATTGAATTTAATATGTTAACTTGCTAATATAAATAACTAATTCTTATCGTAACAATTGTTATACCATGATATAAAAGATGTTATACTTGGTATATTAAACATTATACCTGGTATAAAAATTATTATACCTAGTTTAAAGCTCATTGAAACACACAGAGTAACAATATCTTGAGTTTTAAGTAAGATAACATGTTTTATCTCATCTTTTCCTACTTCAACCTTCCATGATTCAATCATCAATCTCTTTGGTCTGCAACAGAATTAGCCATCTTTGGCTTAAAATTTCCGCAATCTTGATAACCACAACAATTCTAATATATTCGTTTTTCTTTACTCTTGAAAGAAAAAAAAAACTTGCGTCGAAAAAGTTTAAACTCTCATTACGGTTGATGTTGTTTATAGCTTCATGATCCATCTCAAGAATCCAATGAAGCTTTTTCAAAGCGAACATTCTCTCCTGTTTAGTTTAGAATTTGTATATTGTGACCATGAATATAAATAAAAATTATTAATTGTGCGCTTTCATCCTACAGATTTGAAACTAAATAATTAGGCTCAACTCTTGACTGCTAGAGAGTAATCAAACTAATCAAAATGATATATATAAGAAAGTTTTTGGATTGAAGTTAAAGAAACAATCTGATTTACTTTTTGAAACAGTCACTACTCACTAGGCACTAATTGGAGAAAAATGGTTAAGGGACTAAAAACATCAGTAGCAATAGTTAAGGGACCATATATGCCCTCCATCATTATGCAAGGACCAAAAGACAAATTTAACCCCACAAGGATGGTTATACCTTGAAATAAAAACTTTGACTTCACATCTTTTCACATCTTTCAACTAAGTTTCCTATACTAGTCATACAAAATATCTCGAAATACACTAATCGTTCAACAAAAAGCCTAAACTCGGCTAACATCAATTAATCCACTCACATATCGTTATCGATAATATCACGCATCACTTGTAATGGAAGAAGTCCTTCAGTTCGAATCACATCCTTCTTCGGATCGGGACTGACGAAAAACAGAGTTGGCAAACCTCGTACCTGAGTTATATTATCATATAAGCAGAAGTTTATAAGCAGTAAAGCATATCATATCAATTTCTGGCCTACAAAATTATAAAAAAATCTTTTACATATTTGATTAATTCGGAAATACCTGCATATCACGAGCAAATTCATATTCATAGTCTGTGTCAACTTTAACAATCATCGCATTGTTCTCGTATTCAACAGCAAGCTGCGAAAGGTCGAAACTTGACAAGTTCAGATTTGATCCTTGTACTATAACATGTTCAAAATTTTGGTCAACTTTCGAGATTGAAAGGTTTGAAGGAAGGAAACGAGGCATACCATTTCGAGTTCTTGAGCCATTAAAATGCAAGGTCCGCACCAAGTTGCGTAAAAATCGATGATAAGAGGCACAGTTCTTTCTCCCCTTACAAGCTCCTCTATCTCCTTGGCTGATTTCTTTTTCTGCATAAACAAATTTCGATTTCGCAGTTAATACATCAGAAATACACAGTTCAATCTCTGCATCGAAACAATAGCTAGATGCATTCTAATCCTAATTTTAAACATAAATTCAATTCCTTTAATTCACAACCAAACTCAAATCCCATAAAAATGATAGCTACTTGCATCACATCCAAATTCCTCAAACAAACCCAACATTAACTATTCAATTCTCCTACATTTTCCCGGAAACCAAACAGAACTCCAAGAAGCAAAACAACACCAAAAAACAATCATTCCAAAAATCAGAAGCATAGAGAACAAAACTTTATAATTCAAATCACCTTTGAACCAATAGCTAAAGCATAAATGTATCATATACCATTTCCCATCATAACCTAAATCTCTAAATTCATATTATATCCTAAGCATTACACCTCAATTTCCCAAATTTCACAAGTAAACTTTTCTTTTCCTACATTTTCTCAGAAACCAAACAGATTTCCCAACACCAGAAAACAGCATTCCACTAATTTTATTTAAAAAAAAACATGAAGACAAAAAATTTGCAAATTTAACCAAAAAATTGAAGAGCATACCACAAGATAATCTTCTCTAACGTACTTCCCCTGAGGAGGTTTACAAAGTAGTCTTCTTGACTGAGTAGAAACAGAGAAGGGTCTGTTCTGGGTAGGGTTGGGGGTTGAAGAAGAGAACAAAGAATTTTGTTGATGGGTTTTGAAAGAAGAGATGGGAAAAACAAGGGAAGAAGAAACTGAAGCTATTGACGATGAGAAAGTTGTAATCTTGTGATAAGGTATGTGGATTTGAAGCATCGCCATTAGAGACTGCGTTGAGTGAGAAAGCTGAGCTCTACTGGGGTTTAGCAGAGTTTTTTGCGGATAGGAGATGGGAAATCGGGTATGTTTGGATAGCTGAATTGAAATATATTAGCGCCGGATTTGGGATTTTCTCTTGTTGGGTTATTTGTGAACCAGGATATCCTTATACCCGGATAGATTACATCAATCCATGTTTACTTGTTTAGACTTTGTTTGAGAAGAGATTTTCGAAGGGAAGAGTAATGAAAATAAAATAAATTCTTATGATGAATTATTTCAATGGTAGGAATGGATTTGAAAAGAAATCAATGAGTTTCGTTTTCCTTCGAATCTTCCATTTTTAATCTCACCATGTTACGAGGAACATACAAATTTATTTAGGAAATTCAATTTTTTCATATTCCAGTTGTTCCTCCAAAATATAAAAGATTTAAAATCATTTCATTTTTTTAAAATTCTATTTTTTGCTCTCCATTCATTTCTTTTAAAAGTCTTCAATACACTGCTCCTAAACAAAACCTTAGTGTTAGTGCAAGCTACATTAAAGAAAATGAAATAAAGATTTCCAATGGGGTGTTCAAAAGGAGTGCTTAAGCTTTCATGGTGAGTTTGTTCTTGATGCCTTTTGTGATCGGTCGATTTGAATTTAAATAATATGGAAGTAGTTATATTCAAGTATGCGATTATCGATTGAATAGTGAGTTAAGAGTTTTCCCTAGTTCGAATTTCTTGTTTCTTATTAGCGTTGAATCAAACAATAATTAATCGATTTAAACCTATGAACAAAAACAAAAACAATAGATTAAACTATGCAAAGACAACCACGTGGAGATTAGAAATTCTCTAATCTACCAAGAAAACAAATTAGCATATGGACTAATCAAAACTACCTCATCAACCCCAAAATATTTTAGTGATGTTAAATTGTATTGTAATTTGATATAAGTCAATTATTGAAAATTAAGTGCAGCTTTTACTTCATTTCGTTCAAAAAAATGTTAATTAATTGAATCAACTAAGTGAACTAACCAAATTATAAACCAGCAAAATAACAAAAGGGAAAATGAGTTTCTTTCTTGAAGTGTACCATTACAGATGAGCTGCATTTTCAATCTCAATCTCAGAAACAACTAAAAACCAATAATTATACACCAAAAACAGCAAGATTAGCAGCAGTAGCATCAGAAGGGGAACAAGCCAAGAACATAAGAGCAGCCATTATCCCAACTGGAAAGAACAAAAGAAGAATAGGCGGAGGTGGCAACGGCGGCAATAACAACGGCAAAAACACCATCGACGCCGCCAGTACTACCAGAAGAACAACGCTGACTAAGCCAAAACACCGCACCATTGTCTTTTCTCTGCAATTCTTGAATCTCTGTTGTACATTTCTTGCTTAGCTGCAAGGCCAAGAACTGATTTTTCTTCCCAGATCGAGATGAAAACAACAAATTCAGCAAAACCCAATTCTTTGATTTTTATGATTTGTTAGAAAGTTGGAATTGAATTTGAGAATATCAGACTCCCTTTGTTTATGGGTTGAATTTCCATTGAATCTACGAATGCAAATGCTGGATTTGGAAAGTAAGGGGTATTTATAGAGTTTTTTAGACAAATTTAATAAATTAGGTAGGTAACTTACCTTTTTACCCCTAGCCTACCCAAAATATGTATGTTTGGTCCATGAATTTATTAATTTAGCATATTTAGTTTCAAAAATATTGCAATTGAATTTCGTAATTCTCATGTGCTAATTTATAACAAATTGGTAAGATCAAAGTGCACTAATATAGATTAAGGACCAAAACTCTTTTTTTAAAAGATGATTCACGTGTTTAAAAACTTCTTCAATAATTGTCTTTTACTTTTTCGACATTAAACAGTGATTATAATTATTTATTTATGATTAACGAGCAGGCGTTATAGTTCTTATGTTAACATTCACATAATGCTACTATTAATAACATAAAATATCAACAATGTTAACAATAGGCACCAACTCGCCCACAACATTTGTTTGAGAGAAGAGTTTGATTAGCAGTTTGTGATATCAATTTAGAGGAATCAAAAGATGTTGTCCTAGTAAGAACATGTTAACGTGGATTTTTGGAACAATATCTTTTACAAGTTTGGAAAAACAATATCAAAGAAATCCTAAAATTAGGATATAGTGTTTATGGTACATAAGAAATCAGGTTTAGGGCATTGATCCAAATCAGACAGAATCAAAGCAGCAGATCCCAATATATATTCAACTGATTCGATTAGCAACAATTTGTGTTTAATTATATATACTAGTAATATTAACTAGTTGAATCACACAATTGATTAGTTAAATAAACACTTTATTCTTTGGGTTTTGTTGGTTTTCTAGTTTACATGTTTTATTTTGTGACAGTTGTCAACTTGTCATGCACTAGTTCCCTATTAATTTAATTGTTTGTTGTAAAGTCCCCTCATACAAATTATTTTAGGATTACCTTTTTTCAAAAAATTATTATTTATATGAGACGGATAATTTTATTTAAAAAGCTGAGATTTAGAACTTATATTGTGTCTAGCAAATATTAATTGAAAAAGAAATTTATATTATAAAATCGACTAAAAAATATATTTAATTTATTGTATAGCATTTGTGTGCGTGTGTATATATATGCTTTTAAAAATACCTTAACCTTATAAATTAGTTTCCACAATTTTAAAACACGACTTAATTTTATTAAGTTTAGGGTGTGCACTAAGAATCAAAGTTGACTATTTTTCCCATCGAAGTCAATATAAATGGGTTCAAAATCAATTACTTTATACATTTATATTTGTAAGTTGAGAGTTGAAAATCCCATAAAATACATTTCAATGCTGAAAAACAAATATATCTATTGAAAAATTAACTGTTATTCACATATTTATATTTGCAACAACAAAAATATTGTTATAACAAATGCATGGGCTATTTTTTTTTTTTTATCTTTTTCGGCATCAACAATAGTTTAACCAAATGATTATTATTGTTTTAATACTCGCCTTTTTGGCCTATAAACCATTTGCCCACAAATTTAGTAATTTTTTGTAATGGTGTGCCTTTCTATAAGTCAAGAAAATTGTGCTTAAATTAATGAATACATTTCACATAGTCATGTGGAATTTATTTGACCTAACACCATTCATTCCACACCAAATTTTAACGTTACAATTCTTACTTTTAACAAGAATGAAATTTCGACTCTCGTGATAGGTACTAATTGAGATGTTTCAAACTTGACTTATTATTTATACATTGAATCAAGCATATAACATTATCAGTTTTAGTTATTATCAATGCATGTTAGTTTCTTATAACATTTCCTGTAATTAGTCTATTTCATCATTTTTTAACACATAAGTTAAAATAGATATTGAATCAAAAAATACATTTCCAATAAATCGTCTGCTCGCTCTTTCCAATGTGATGTGACATATTAAATTTTACACATGATCCATTTGATCTTCTACATATAGATAATTAAATAGAAGTTTACACATTAATTTTATAATTTATTAATGAGGAGACGAGTGATTAAGTATATTATGTGAACTTTTTGTTATTATTTTATTTTGAATAAAACACAATTGAAAATCAAATATATAATCTATTGTAGCTAACTTCACAAATGTAATTTCCATTCTACATGAAATATCATATTAGAATCCACAATCTATTGGAGACATCACATGTACTTCATTTTGGATGAGATGAAAAAATTAGTGTACTTTAAAGAGTTCAAGGAAGTCTTGATTTTAAGGTTTAAACTCCACGTACACTAATTAAGCAACGATATAGCTTCAGCAAAAAAAAAAAAAAAAAAGAGAGATTGTTTTTTGAAAAAAAAAAGAGAGATTGCTTTATATCACAGCAAAGTAATTATGAAAAAATACAAACATTTGTATAATTAAAAGGTGCAATTTATTTGAAATTGATATAGGCTAAGCTAAAAGATAAAATAATTTTTTTTATATTATAAAGTATAACAGCATAAGTATAAAAATGTGAAAGAAAGATATTGATAATTAATTATAAACTCAATTACTGGAGTATTCTATAAATCTATCAACTGTGCTTAAAAATTGTTAAATAAAGGTGGTATGCAAAATCAAAGAACTGCTAGAAACCCCAAATCATATACTAGTATATAAGATCTTATAGGAAATTAAAAAAAAAAAAGTCAAAATCTAGCGAAATCATCCTCAATTCCATTACCAAAATATTTTTTTAGTAAATTTGGTTAAAATAAAATTAATAAATTATGACACTAAAACCATAGTGTCTGAATTCAATGGATGTCAACATTATTTGTTCAGACTGACATCATAAATGATGTTAACCAAAGTTTTCAAGATATGATTCACATGCATCATTTTGATTTCTTCTATTTCATGATTTTCTGAGTTTTATCAAAATTAAAGAATATAGTCATATATTCCATGTTTTATACTAATTTAAAATTTGTTTGGTATTGTTTCTCAAGTTATTATTTTAATAAATTATTTTCATAAATTTTTTATAGAATTACATATTTTAAAATTGAATAACGTATTTTGTTCATTCATATTATTTAATTAGAAATTGTTTGATTTTTTTTTTCAAAAATAACTCTACTACTTATAAAAAAAGTGTTTGGAAATTGAATTTTTTAAAAAAACAGTTTGGGAAGTTAAGCCAAACTGACATTTAGTGTTTGAATTATTTAATTTTAGTATCTTTAGAAATTGTATATATTGAGTATTACTAATTAGAGTAAGCGTGCAACGCAAACACATTAATATATCGTTACTCTCATTTTATATATTATTTAACGGATTCGTATTTTCTAAAGTTTTGAGATTAGTAAAATTGTTAATTTAAATTAATTTCAATCATTTATTGATTTTGAATGGTGGATATTTGATTTTTGGTTGTTCGTAGGGTTTACAATGAATTAAATCTTTCACCATCAAATTCAATACATGGTAAAGACTAACTTAAAACAAAAACTCTACCATTTCTGAAATTTTGAAAATCCAATGCTTGTATATATAGTAAATTATAAAATATACAATCTCAATAAATACAATTACATTTGAGTTATTCAACAATATCCAATCCAATGAACATTTTAAACTAATAGCGGTTCATTTGGATTCTTTAGAGGGGTTTTGATGACAAATCCTTTTTCTTAAAGTGCTCATATGCAATTTTAATTTTTCAATCATTTTCCTTAAAAAAAAAAAACAACAACATGATCTTTATCTACAAGATGTAGCTTAATTAGTAACATGGCTGAAATAATTAGAAGATGATATATGTTCGATTCTCATTAAAAACATTTATATGGAGGGTGATTTAATTGAGAATAACTGAACGAATTTATGTTAATACGATAATGTGAGCTTTATTTGATTTATATATTTTATTTAAAATTTTTAAATTGTTTGAACTTTAATCATTTATTCCATTTCACATTATATTATATTGATTAATCACATGTATTGTAATTAAATAGGTTCTGATTTGATCTGTTATTGTTCCAAATTATAAACAGAAAAAAGAAGAAAGGCTTAGATCACGTTCTTTTACTAATTTTTAAGTGGATGTTTTTATAAAATTTCTGTTTAAAATGTTTGATTGTGATTAGCAAATAAACATAGTTAACTATTACATAGCTAAGTAATAACTAATAAAGTAAACAATAAAATCTAAACCAAACACGATCCAAATTTAGACTCATTTTAATTAAATTAGTTTATTGCAACTTGAATAACAGCAAAGCACAAAATTAAATCAAAATAATATTACAACAAAACAATTTAATTAACAATAAAAGAAAAATGAGTGAAATGCAATGTACCGAATCAAGTTGAAGTTAATTACGTCTCTGTTTCCCAAAAAGATCAGACAACCAACCAAACATTACTTCTTCTATTACAACTAACAAATCAGTTCATGTGTTTTGTTGATTACTACATTCAACTTCATTTCATATGTTTTGTTTTGTTTTTTTTTTTATTTTATTATTTTGTTGAATTGTCCAATGTTGATTTTGATTTTGATTTTGATTTAACCTCTCTTATCTTGGAACTTTCTTACCATTGCCTTTGCTTGACACTTCAAAGAAAAAAAATACCTTTTTTTGTTAGACATCACACTTGACTTGATTTTATATTTGTTCGTTTGGTTGGGTACTTGTTCCTAAGATTAGTTCCACGAAATCATAAATTGTTGGTTACTTATTATTAGAATATTATTTTTCTCTAGATGTGAGAATAGTTAAGGGGAATTTTTCTTTCTCTCAAATATAAGAGATAGGCCATTATACTAAAATATTTGCTATAGAAAGTTTAATTTTTGAAAGGAACGCATTTATATGGTATAATGGATTCGAATTACACTGTAACTTAAAGTGACTTAAATTTAGAATAATATCGTTGAGTTGAATAATATTTTGTCAATTACTTGGTTTGTAAATGATTGATTTGTTATTTAAGTGTGTCTGGAAGCTTATCAAACTAGGCTCAACTCATTAAACAGATACGGTCCAAAAGACCCTAGGCCCATACCAAAAACTCTATAAAAGGTGACGACCACCACCCCCATTCAAGACAGGTTTGACATCTATACTATTACTCTCTAATCACTTGTTATTTGGCATCTACAAAAATACTAACAAAGGCATCGGAGGGGCTAAAACTAACCTCCTGATGTCTTCTCTTTAGTGTGCAGATCGCAAGTTTTCAGTGTCCGAGGAACCACGCCGCACCAATGGGCGCCGTCTGTGGGAATCGAACTAATCCCATCCACTAATTTTGAGATGTGATGCTTAATTCTATCAAGTTCAACAACAAGTTAACGATACGTTTGATGGAGGAAAATGATGTTATGCAGGGTCTTGAAGAGAATGAAATACGTATGTGAGACAACCATATTAACTCATTCTAGCCTCACTGTCGCAGTTCCGAACTTGGAAAAGCTAAATCATCTGAACAATACTCTGATGTTATTGGCGAATCCAATGAGTTGAATAGCTATGAAGATCCAAATTTCCGATTGCATGAAGGTTTATAAGCATCTAGACAGCGCATAGTTGGTGAAGGGAAACATGGGGAAGCTTTGCAGCGAAGTGTCGCAGAAATCTAATTCTTGTAATGCATTCAAGCCTTTAAAAGAAAAGAAAACAATAAATTCTTGCTTAAATTTACATGATTTTGGAAAGGAATTGATAAATTGGAAGGTGGAAATAGTTGTTCAGTTGAAGGGAGAGTTGTAGGGTCGGAAAGGATTATAACGAATTGAAAGATTAAAATATGCTTCCCTATTTGTTGTATAGAAGAAGTTTCTCAATTGGGAGAGTCAGAGCAAACCAAAGTGTCAGATTCACTTTCCTTGTTCACTTAATAAAAAGAGGATTCGCTTCCACCACTTACATTCGTTATCCTGGATGGAAAGGCTTTCAACAAGCAAAAAAAAAGAAAGGTTCTCTAATCTTTACTTGTAGGATCAGAAGACAGGATGAGAGATGTTAAACCCAAAAGATAAACGCGAACTAATACCCAACTATCATGCGTCCGACCAATGCCTATTTGCCACCTTCATACTACCCAATGACCATGCACCCGATCAATGTGTAGCCGATACCTCTTACTACCCAATGACCATTAGCCCAACCATGTGTATCCAAACGCCGGGGGCTCCCTACAAGTCCAACGTGTCAAACTGCCCACCACATATTTCCAACGCATGGAACTCTTTACCATTCTAATGCGACAGAATCCCAACTGTCCTCATCCAACGTGCCAAAACTCTGACCCCGCATGTCCAAAGCATCGGAATTCTAACCACGCGTGCCCAACACGTTAGACTCCCCAACACGGGTGTCCAAGACGTCGGACTTCCAAGATACTTGATTTTGGGAGTCAACACATGAGCATTCTACGACACTCTGCCATGTTAACTAAACATGTTAAACTTCAGATGTCATTGCAGCTCGTGCCAGATAGGGATTCCTTACTCACCCAACGATCTAACATAGAGTAATAAACTCAACTTGTGGCACATGTCAGACAACTAGCCCACCCTACTCAACGATCCAACACTAGATGATAACCCCGATCGCAGCCCATTTAGGATAGGGATCCCCTACTCACCCAACAATCCAACATTGGGTGACGATCCAGCATTGGAAAATAAATTTAAATCGCAGCCCACGTATGATGAAAATGTCCCATAGATAGAAAAGATCCCCTTAGAGGAGCCTACCATCTAGCGAATATTAGCAATGAAAGCCAGTGCAAATTTGAAGCACGGAAAACCCCTAGCTTTTGTGAGATATGAAATTCAAATTACTTAGCCTAAAGGCCAAATCACCCCAAAGAAAAAACATACAAACAACTCAGGGCCCACTAGCGGAGGCACCCCCGCACATTGGAGGCATCCCTCCTCGAAAACAACGAACACGCCTATGGCGGACTAGTGGGGCTTACCAAGTGATTAATGGGAGGCATCCTTTGGCTCATTGGAGGCATGCTAATGATCTATCGGAAGCCTTCTCTCAGCCTATTGGGGGCTCGCCAAATGACCCATTGGAGGAATGCCAACGACCCATTGGAGGCATCCCTCCTCGACTCACAGGAGGCCCATTGGAGGCATCCCTCATCGACTCAGCGAAGGCTCATTGGAGGCACTCTCCCGGGTCAAGGGAGGCTTGCCAAGCGACCCATTAGAAACATCCCTCTTCTCGGCTCAATGGAGGCATCCCTCCTTGCGACTTATTGGAGGCTCAACAAATAGCCCATTGGAGGCACAACAAAAGGCCCATTGATTAACTTTCGTAACCCCGTTTGAGTAACTCTGAAGGCATTCAACTTGTCTAATCCAAAAGATACCAAACTTACTAAAATCAATGCGATGAATGTCCTAAATTGTTCATATCACCCCAATGGGGTCTTAGCCTGCTCGAGTCACTTCGAAGGAATCCAACCCTTAACTCGTATTATTCACTCCAAAGTTTGATGATGTCTTAACATGTCCGACTCGAGGTGGACGTGACCCATTTAAAACCTCAATATGGACCTGACCCTTCTAAAATAGTCGAGGAAACTCAAGCATATCAAAATCACACAAACGGCGTCCAAACCTCCAAGTCCAAATTCTACACAATACAGGTTAAGAATCTTTTGGCTATTAACTTGTCAATTTTTATAATTCATTCTTACCATTGCATACATGACAAATATTTTTGTACATACAATATACGCATCTACCACTATCAAGGAGGTAAAATAAGTTGGGAGGCGCCTAACCCATTTAGCACGTTGATAATAGTAGAGTGCCAAAGAAGATAAAGATCAATTAGGCATAACACCCATCCAATACGAGTTTAATACTAATTGGGCATAGCACCCATTTGATGAAAAATTTAGCATCCAAGGGAGTCTAATGAAAAGTGAAGGATCGGGCATAGCACCCTTGTCCAAAAGAAAGGATTGGGTTAAAACACCCTTGTCCAACTCAAGATCGTTTGTAATAAGCATCCCCTAATGGAAGCACCCGAACGAGGCATTGCTTTGGTTATTTACATATTCTTTAATGGAAGAGCTCTACGAGGCATGACATTGAATATTCACCCGTTCATTCTACAAAGGTATTCAACTATTGGTCTAACACATTGGATAAACGACGACTCAACCAAATTGGTCATTGCTATTTGCTTACTTCGTGACGAGTCCATCCAATGAGACATATCACTCTCTATTGGAAAATAATCCAAACAAATCAAACTACCGAACAACATATACAATACAACGACACCCTTAAGTACAAGGTCTCACTCACGTGTTACAGAGGCTTCCTCTAGACAACACGTCCTTGAGTTCTCACATACTCCACACTTAAGGGGTGTAACATCCTTTGTGGGAATAACATCCTTTCCAAGGTAGCTATCCATTGGGCATAACTTTCCAAGCAATCGACTACGTCATATAGTATTTCAGAACCATTGTATGGCTAAAGCATTCACAAGCCCTTACATGCCTAAGGAATTTTCGAGCCCTTGACTAGCCAAGGCATCCCCAAGCTCTTTTCCCAAGAGACTCGACTAGTCAGTCTAATAATACACGATCCAACATATTCGACCATCACTCAAGCAACTTTGACAAATGTCCAACGCACATCAACCATCATTCTAATAACAATTGTTCCAACATACTCAACCATCGAAATAGATCCCACCAAACCAAGACATCATCAAACGTAAACCCGCAACTCCCAAGGTAATCTTTGCGTGGATAGTGCATCCGACCCGCGCATGCAGCGTCCAAAGCAGCCGCGTCCAACGCATACCCGCAACACACGTGGCAATCCATGTGCGGATAGTGCGTATAACCCATGAACGCTATGCCCTAGGCACTAAAAGCCCTTGCCTCGATAAGGCTACACGAAGCCCTTGTCTCACCAAGGCACCGAAAACCCTTATTTCATTAAGGCATCAAAAGCGAAAACCCTTTCTAAATCAAGGTACCTGATAAGTGTGTGATAAGTGTATAATTACACTTATTATCATGATAATTTTATACAATAAACACTATAGTTTGAATCATTTTTATACTTCATATAAAAGATTTCACGTGGTATGTAGTTGTTTTTTATGCAAATGCAGATACTAGGTAAATC
>CATIWQ010269987.1:0-28635 GCA_949673415.1 Euphorbia schlechtendalii | reverse complement strand
AGGAGCAAGATGGTAACTATAGCAACTGGGATGGATTTGTTGAGTTATTCTGTTTGTATTTTCTTGTCTTCTGCTTCTTTGTATATCCTTCACAATCTGCACAAGTCAGATAGTGAATAAGGATGGATCAAG
Source organism: Euphorbia schlechtendalii (assembly GCA_949673415.1). Lineage (NCBI taxonomy): Eukaryota > Viridiplantae > Streptophyta > Magnoliopsida > Malpighiales > Euphorbiaceae > Euphorbia > Euphorbia schlechtendalii. Next base: position 28,503 of record CATIWQ010269987.1, on the reverse strand, counting down.
CACACTTCCACAAATTGTAATCATAGTAATATAGTACTAATATATATATATTCTTCCTTTTGGATTAGGTCTATATATTTTTTTCCTAATACAACTGACAGTTTTACAGTTCTGAAAAACATGAAAAAAGAAGCAAATTGCGTTTGCCGGGAGTCGAACCCGGGTCTATTGCTTGGAAGGCAATTATCCTAACCGTTGGACTACAAACGCCTTTTGATACAAATTGATGTTTTTATTGATAAAATTGAAAGTAATTGATGCTGCATATATAGGTAGCAGTGTCTTAAAAAGCCCTAGAAGCTAGGCGCAGGCAGATTCAATTTTTTTATTATTTTAATATTTAATAATACATAATAATTATTATAATATAAATACTAATAGTCTAATACAATAAAATGATAATATTAACAATTCAGTTTAATATATAATAACGTAAAAAACATAAAATAATAAAAAATTGCTCGGTGTTTCAAAAAGTCCTGCCTAGGCTCCGATTTTTAAAACACTGTTTCTTTATGTTATTTTTTTTATTAAAATATTAATTTTTTTTAATTAAAAAATCGCTTAGGCGGTCTAGGACCGCCCAGGCGCCGCCTGATCCACCATCCGCCTAACACCGCCCGATTTTACAAAATCGGGGCGGTGTTTTTAAAAATCCCGCCTAGGCGACGCCTAGGCCCGATTTTTAAAACACTGATAGGAAGTGTTTGCATCAAAAAAATCGTCAGTTTGCATCTAAACAACTAAGGTTCATCATTGATTCATAAATACTAGTAAAAAAAATACATCTAAACATCGAAGCTGAGCAAGTATTTCTACTAAAATTTGATATGCTCACCCTTGCATGCTACTATTAAACTTTAGGGAAAAAAGTTTCTAATAACCCCAAAATGGTGGCTTCCATTCATTTTTTGAAAAACTTGAAAAATTAAATGGGATACACCAAAATGGACAACTAAATGAAAATAACAGAAATTTTTTCCCAGACTTTACTAGACAAGAATTTCACCCAATGACCATGAAAACTGTTCAGGTTTGAGCATTGCTGTAAATTTTAATTAAATTCAGCATTACTTTTAATATAGTTAGAAATTATAAATAACTATAATGTGTAGCATATATACATCCAAATTTACCAGTACACTTTACATCCCTATATCCAAGCTGCTCTAGTCCACATTTCTCCACACGCCAAAACAAAAAACCACAACCATATATATTCAACTGCCATGTCATATATACATCTTCAAATCATCAACTTTTACCGTGTCTCTTATGCTAGACAAAGTCGATACATTGATTTGCCGAATCCTTTCCTTACACAGCTTCATCGATCTCCCGATCTCTTCATAAGACTGAGGCGCCTGCCCATCCAACCCGAACCTTAATCTCAATATCCGCACTTCCCTTTCGCCAAGTGTTGCGAGAAGCTTCTCCACTTCGTCTTTTATTAGCTTTTTCTCCAGCATCTTCTCGGGTACGATTTCTTCCGGCCCCGCCGTTATCTCCTGAAACAAAAACCCCGTCAATAAAAAGCCGGTCTGTACAGCAATCGGAAAATGAGACGACGAATGGCAATCGCCCACCTGGATTGTCATACCGCTTTCGTCGCCGATGTTTCGGTCCAACGAAAGAGGCGATTTGCTCATTTGACAGTGACGAATCACTGTTGAAACTTGAACGTTCAGCGCATCGGCTATCTCTTCGTAGGAAGGCCACCTCCCTAATTTTTCGCGCAAGGTGGTTTTAGCTCTCGTGGTTTCCGTAATATTTTCCTGCATGCTTTTCTACTAGAAACAAATCGATGGCTTTTTGTATAAACGAAATACGTTATTCAGAGCAAAATAAAAGATTAAGGTCATGTTTGGGATTGCTTTCCCAACTGTTGTCGCGAAAAATCTCCACTCACAAACTTTCCATAGAACAACATATTTTAAGGCCCATTTGGTATTTTGTTGTTCTCACAAAATTTTAATAAAAAACTACGTAATGTCTGACTTGTTTTTTCCAAAATAATCTCTGCTGCTTGTAGGAAAAGCTTGAAAATTGAGATTTCAAAAAAACAGCTTGGGAAGCACAGCCAAACTGGCCTTTAGTCTTGGACAAAAGATTTTGACTCTTAATACTAAACTGGCCCTGAGTTGAAAACATGAAAAACACAGAATACTCACTGGTAATCTAACTAATCTGGACTTGTTCGAAATCGATGAAATGATGGCTTCTTTGATCCACCAGTAAGCATAGGTTGACAGCTTAGTTCCTCTTTTAGGATCGAATTTTTCAGCGCCTCGAAGAAGTCCGATGCAACCTTCCTGTTAGATTAACAACACAATAATCACTTACCATCACAGTTAAAACCCACAGAAATTGTAAATGTGAAAAATGTGTTAAAAAGGACCTGAATGAGGTCTTCAATGCTTAATCCTTTGCCTCTGTAACTGTGAGCAACGGAAGCAACGAGTCTATGGTAGTTGTGAAGAATAACCGCCCTTGATACTCTTCCTTTATGCATTATCTTATTTACATTGCTGTTCTTCATCCTCATGGCTTTGGCTAACTGCTGCAAATTTGGCTCCTGTTCTTGAACTTCGGCAATTCTTCTTCTGGTTACTTCTAGTCTTGTTTCGTCCTGTTGATTTGCAAAAGATTCAGCCTTATATATGATTAGATTTAAATTCAGCAGTGAACAAATTGGGGTTAAATAGCACTTAATTTAATCAGGATTAGCCAAATTGGTATTGATTTCAGAGCCCATGGATTATATCAATTGAGTTTAAAAGGCAAAACATTAGTAGAAAATTGCAGAGAAATTATCGTACCTTGAGACATTGAGAAAAGTGCGCCTCCTGAATTGGGGTTAGATAGACACCATTAGCAGGGCGAGATAAAGCTGGGTAAGATTGAAATTGGGCATCTTTATTTGGGGCATAAGTTATAGCAAACCCTAATCTCCGTTTCCTTCTCTTCTTCCTCCTCCCAACTAAATCGCCATTTCCGACTCGATCAAACCAATCTTCTTCAGTCCCATGGTCAGAAGTAAACAGAAAAGCCTCCCTGGCCGCTTGAAGCGCGGCGGTTGCGAGTTCGACTGTTTCCTTGGCTGCTGAGATGCTAACTACTTCGTTGCTGGAAATGAATTTACAGGAAGAGGAGGAGGAGGAGGAAGAAGACGGTGGTGGTTGATGGAGGGTGGTGGAGAAAAGGGGAGGAGATGAGGAGCTAATGGCGGTGGAAATGGCCATTGGGTAGAATGATCCAACAATGATGGAACGAACTGCTTCAGATTTTTCTTTTGCTAGTGCTCTTTCAATATTACTTTTTTAATTAGCACAAAAATTGCAAGATCTTTTTTTCTTATGGATTGTGTAAGATCTCCTTGTTTTTTCTTTTATGGCTAAGACCAGATATTTTTCAAAATGGTATGTATATTTCTTTTATTTTAGAAATTTAAAGGAAAAAGGCCAACAACAGCGATCATAACTGGATTGGTGGGATCCATAATTTTAGGATTCAGATCCAATGAATTTTACGGATCCAAGTTCATATACGGATTCAAAACCGGTCTATGTAATTAACATTAAATTCTTAGTTTCAGCTTCCATACTTGTACATTTCACCTTATTTTAAATAGTTTGCATGCTCATTTAATTATGTTCATGCAATTGGACTTACATGGATCTCAAATAATCTTAAATATCCAATATTTTGGAGATAAATAAATCTTAACTATCCAATATTTTTCGAGATAAATGATAAATAAAAAAAGTAAAATTAATCTTTAATTCCGGATCCGGGTTTCATTGTAAAATCCGAACCCGGATCCGTATGTGTTTTCTCCAACCCGGATCCGAAAAGTAAAATTAATCTTTAATTCCGGATCCGGGTTTCATTGTAAAATCCGAACTCGGATCCGTATATGTTTTCTCCAACCCGGATCCGACGGATCTATAAAATAAATCCTAAAAAAGGGATCCGGACGGGGTCCAAGATCCGTTACCATCCCTAACAGCGATTGATTAGTTTGAAAATTGAAATAGTAAACTTTTTTATAGATTGGATTTTAATTTGGAGACACATATAAAAATACGTCGACAGCGAGGTTCGGGAGCGGGTTGTGTATTCAGCATTCTGTACAGTCATACGTTCGATTTTGAGAATTTTTTATTTAATGTTTCGGATATTTTCGTCAATTACTCGCCTGTGAAGTTTCAGACAAATTTCAAAAAAATTTCATCTTCTAATAAATTGCTCCGTGCTTGTTCACGATCATAAATCACGTTTGATCGTAAAATTGAAACACATTAGTTTTAGATGTTCGTGGAATTCAAATTTGATATGATTTTGAAAACTGCTAATTAAATTAAAGCTTGGCGTATGTACGATAAAAATTTAGGTATTTTTTCGAGATTTAGGAGGGTGCAACGAGGGCTTGCATTTTTCACATTAATTTAGTAAAACTTCCACCGTCCGCTCCAATGAAAATGATGTTCATACCTTTGTTTTGGATCTCACAATCAAATCCGATCCTGACAAAAGAGAGTCATATGCAAATCGTAAGCTCAACCTGGGCCCGACACTGGCCCAAAGTTTTAAAGTATAGTCTTTGACCGACATTGGATTGATGTTTTTAATAAAAAACCGGTAGCATGATCTTGACCCACCCGATAAATAGATCTAGTACTTTGTAAAAAGGGACATACAAGCAAATCCCCTTTTAGGAATAAAATAAATCCAGTGCTTTCATTCGAATCCAGTTTCAAATCATATCATTATACCTGGTATAATGACTATAATGATCATTTATCTTTGGTATGGCGAATAAATTCATATTATCAGAGATAGAATAAGTATAAAGATAAAGTTTTAGATTTCGCATTCGAATAGTATAATAGTGATTATACATGGTATAATGACTATTATAAATTGTATAGTAATCTTTATAATGAATAATATGATAAAATACTTAAATTATTGGAGAAAAGAAAGTGTTGATTCAGTTTCAAATTTCACATTCGAATCTAGTTTCATCTAATGACTATTATACCAAACTAATAATATTAAAGAATATTCAACTAATTGGAGATAAAAAAGTGTTAATGTCCACTTTCAAATTTCACATTTGAATAGCACAATAATCATTATACCTGGTATAATGACTATTAGACCTTGTATAACAATTAATACCATAGAATTATTCAAATCATTTGAGATAAAGAGAATGTTAAGATCTAGTTTCAAATTTGATATTCGAATAATATATTGGGAATTCTACTTGGTATAATGACCATTATACCATGTATAATGGCCATTATACCGGGTATGATGGCTATTATGGCTATTATACTAAGTATAATAGCTATAAACCGGAAATCAGCGGTTACTCGTTATCTTCACGTATATTTTAAAAAATAAAGCTTAAAATGACATTTTTTCAAAAATCAAAACTTGAATTGTGCTATTTGTAAATTTAAACCATGACATGACCTAGAATTGTTTTATCTATTTCTTGTACTCCCGTAAAATGCCCTTGTAAAAATGAACAAAATTTATATTATGTAGTTCTGTTCAATATCCCAAAACGACAATATAGCAATGCCGTATCAGCATAATGGGGAGTAAATTTGTGGCCACTACATATAAGACGTCACGTGACGTGACTTGACTGCCCAAAGTACATACAACCTTAATCTGGCGCCAATTTTCAGTGATGGACTGCTCTTCGCCTTCCTTCCACTTCAAACCCTAGCTCTCTTCTCCACTTCCATCCACTCATCGCTTCTCCATATTTTCAACTTTCAGTTATATTACACCGGCGAACCGAACGCCGGAGCAACATGAAGCGATCCATTTTGTCTGACGACCCTCGCTGCAACTCGAAACGCGCCAAAATCATCAGGTTAACGTAAAAGCAGCCTTTAGTATTTCAATTGAATATGCATTGTTGGATTTGTAGTGGTCAGGCTTGAAATTGAAGTGTATGGAGTAGCAAGGTTTTCCTTTTCTTTACATTTGGGACTCCGCGAATTTGGAACCTGGTGATTGATGTCAATTGAGCTTCTTTATTCTGTTAAGAGTATCATGGGGGAATATAATAGAATTTCGTGAAATTTTAAATTGAGGAATTATCTTTTGATGGTAAAATTGCATCTAATTTTATATTGGAACTTATTGTTTGCATGAACACTTTTCTTATATATTTGCAGCTGTCAGAGTACCTTTGGATTGCAAATCAGTTTCAATTAAAAGCTGCATCTTTTAGGTTTTTATCGCCCCAGGATCCTTCCTTCTCTATTCTAGCTCAGGGATGACTTGTAGAATTTCCTAGACTTCTCCCATAAAAGGAACTCCTTTCATAATTTCCTGGCAACACTAGGTTAGAAATCACAAAATAGAATACCTCATGTCCCATTTCTTATCAACACTTGCTCAGGAACTTTTGTTGTAACCTTATACTTGGTGGTATAGACAAAGATCCTTATAAGTGATGCCGTCTTCTTGAGATTAGTAAGACAAAGCTGGATACTATATAAATTTCCAAACAAGGAGAAGATTAACAGTTTATTTTATTAGTTTTTTCAGGGGTGAAGATGATTACATGCCAGGAAATATAATTCAAATGGAGCTTCACAACTTCATGACCTATGCTCATTTTGTTTGCAAACCAGGATCTCGATTAAATCTTGTAATTGGACCAAATGGGTCCGGTAAGAGCACAATCGTGTGTGCAATTGCTCTGGGCCTAGGCGGTGAGCCCCAGGTTAGATTAATATTAGCATACTGATTTATTATATGAATTAGTTGCCCATGTAGACTCCATGACATCGGAACTTTGTCTACACAGCTGCTTGGTAGGGCGGCTAGTATCGGAGCCTACGTTAAACGTGGTGAAGATAGTGGTTATATTAAATTATCACTTAGAGGAGACACGAAAGATGAGCGTATCACCATCATGCGCAAAATTGACACACATAACAAGTCAGAATGGTCCTACAATGGTAAGAAACTCGTTATTTACTATAGCATTCCAATTGGTGGTGAACCTTTTGGTAATATTTGCATGGTTGGGATTTAACATAAGGGAGTAAATGATCAGATTGTCTGTTTTTGTTATTACGTGTTTACCTTGTTAGCAAATCAGTGATGGATTTAGCAAACGAAGAAAAAATTATTTTACTTATGTTTGTATTGCTAATATGGAAATAGATTCATCCATACTACGTTGATTTTAGGAAAAACGGTACCCAGAAAAGAAGTAGCTGAAGTAATTCGAAGGTTCAACATCCAAGTCAACAACTTGACTCAAGTAAGTTGTGGGATCACTGGTAGATGCTTTTTATGGCATCTGATAGCATTGTTCTGCAAATTTATACAATGCTCCTTAGTGAATTATAGCAATTTCCCTATTCCATGGCACATTCTGAGAGTGGTGTTGACATGAATTGAGCTTATCGAATTTTGAGATATATTATTATAATTGTTTCTCCTTTTTTATATTGTGTGGGAACAAGGGTGCAAAGTTGCCACTCTTCATTTTGTCTTATATTCTTAGTTAAAAATAGAAGAAAAAAATGGTGGAAAAAGAAACTCGCTCCTCTCAATATTCAGAAATTAAGTAGAAATTTGGAAGTCAGGGTATTGCCTGATGAATTTTTCTTTTAGATATACACAAATTAATAAGAAACACACTCCCTTTTATATTATTGATTCACCATTTTAGGATCACAGTGTTTACAATTATCAATATACAGCTAGAAAGTGTGTTTTAGTTGTTTATATGTCTCTTTATCCTATTGTGTCTTCTTTTTTAGATACTCATTTGTTTTTCTCATGTCATGGTACTCTCAGTTCTTACCTCAAGACAGAGTATGTGAGTTTGCTAAGTTAACGCCCGTGCAACTTTTAGAAGAGACGGAGAAAGCTGTAGGTGATCCTCAACTTCCAATTCAGCACCGCTCTCTTGTTGAGAAAAGCCATGAAGTAAAGAATATGGAAGTGGTGAGTTTCTAATGTTTATCCCTTTTGGAATCACTTTAATTATCTAATGATTTTTCATGCATGTTTTCTGAAACATGCATTGTGTTTCTTGTAGGCTATTGAAAGAAATGGTGAGACTTTGAATCAACTGAAGGCCCTTAATTCCGAACTTGAAAAAGATGTAGAGCGCGTTCGCCAAAGAGATGAACTTCTAGCGAAGGTATGCATAGATTTCTTCATTTGCATCATTCTATGCATTGCCTGTCTGACTCTTCTATTCTATTTCCTTTAGGTTAATGCAATGAAAAAAAAGTTGCCATGGCTGAAGTATGATATGAGAAAAGCTGAATATATGGAAGCTAAAGAGCAAGAAAAAGATGCCAAAATTAAATTGGATGAGGCAGCAAAAACTCTGAAAAATATGGCAGAGCCTGTTGAGTATGGTCTTCAACTCTTCACAACTAACTCCTGTTCAGAGATATTTATTGTTACAATAGCTTACATCATGTTTATTTTTGAAAAATTTATATCAATTATGATTGTGAAGGAATTTTTTTATCATTCATATAAAGTTGGTTTGTTTTTTGAGATATCACGAAAGCATTTTAATTTAGTAATCTCACAGTGAACATGCATAATTGTAAATTCATGCCCGATTTCTGTTAAGTCAAGCCTGTAATGGACATCCTCGCTAGTCGCTACTCAAGACTTATAGGATGAAACTCAAACCTTTTTGTAGATTATTTTTGTCTAAAATGCTATTAATTGAAAGTGCCTTGTTCGGTCTCTTAGATGCACATGATTAATGACTGATTCTTTCAATGAAAATTGTGATTCATTTTTCTTCATTTAACTCAAAATAGCTTTGATACTCAAATTTTCATCTTATCTTAGAGCTTTTTTTATTTTTACCATGTCTATTTTTTCCTTACGTTTCCTCTATATGATTGGTCACTGGACAGCTGTAAACTCCAGCGAACCTAAATCCCTTTTTGGGGCTTGAGATCTGGTGGTGGTTGAGAAATATATTATGTCATGTCGATTTTCTCTAAGTAAGAATAGTCATAGTTCCTTTGATTTTCATTACAAATGTAAATTAATTCCTTCATAGAATCTTAGCATTTGAGTAACTTCTTGAAACTGTAAAGTTTGATCTCAAGTTCTGACTCTGAGAATGACGGGAAGGCAGCTGTTACATCATTATTAAAGTGCGCATTGAGCTGCTTAGCTAGTAGCGAGGAAATATTATGCTATGAATTCTCTCTTACTTACAGTTGAAAAATTGTTGCAGCAAAAAAAAGCAGGAGAAATACCTTTTGGAATCTCGATGTAAGAAAGTCCAAAGTCTTGTGAAAGACAATGCGCAGAAGCGCACGGAACTTCTTGAGAAGGAAAGCCATCTGGTGCGTTGTTTTTTTGTGGCTTCATCCTTCTATATAATCTGATATCTGGTAGCTGAATTAATTGAGTGCTCTATCACTTTCATCTTTCTTGTGTGGCTCTAGGGTGTACAAGCACGAGGAAAACACAATGAAATGGGAGATTTGAAGAGGCAAGAAGAATCCCGTCAACAAAGATTGCTAAAAGCCAAGGAGGACCTTACTGCTGCTGAAATAGAACTTCAAAACACGCCCATTTATGAACCTCCAAAAGATTTAATTGTAAGCTATTGGTGGTTGTTATCTTAGCCACTCTGATAATGCTCCATATGCGAGATATGTTGGCAAGAACTGACTGACTGAAATGATTAAAAGATTATTATTGCTAGATGCGAATCTCTAATTAAAACTTATACCTTGTATTTGTGAACTGTCTTAAGATGCAGTTTGGCTTGCCTGGATCACAACTATAAAGTTTTGCACTTAATATTTTGCATCTTCTGTGATAGATCACTTAAGAATGACTCATTTGGCTGCGTTTGGGCATTTATCTGAATCAATGTGCAAAGAATGAATCTGATTTTTAAAAATTCTATAATTGATAGAACATCCTATAATACTTCACAAATCACAATAGGACAGATAAATATTGTTGGGACAAGGCGAGTGGAGAGAATTGAATATTGGCATTTTCTTGTCTTCTCCAGGAAAGATTAGGTGCTCAGATTCTAGAGCTACAAGTTTCTGCAAGAGAAAGGAGGGCACAAAGGTCAGAGAAGGAAAAGCTATTGCATCAACATAAATCGACTATGAGGCAGAACTTGGATAGGTGATTTAAATATGAGGACCTTTCTCTCTCCATAGTTTAGTTAGGAAAAAAATCTGTAAGATTGAACTCTATGGCATCACTTTGCAGGTTAAAGGATATGGAAGATACAAAGATTAAACTTTTACAGGCACTAAGAAACACTGGAGCCGATGGTATTTTTGAAGCCTATAAGTGGTTAGAACAGCATCGGGGCCAAATGAGAAAGGAGGTTTATGGTCCTGTGTTGCTTGAGGTACACTCTAATTTTCTGGTGGTTTTTGTGTGATCTTTCTCGGTCTCATATTTTTTGTTGCGAAACTAAGGTTAATGTATCGGATCGAGCACATGCAAACTACTTAGAAGGCCAGGTCCCAAATTATATTTGGAAGGTATTTTCCTATGTTACTCTTCTATCATTTCTCCTTACCTTTGAATGTTGTGCTTAAAGTCTAAAGGTCAGGTGCAAGAGTTTTTCTGCACCTTGTTCTATTTTAAATAATGCATTTAATTTTTTAATTTGTAAGTTGATGGGAAACAAATTCTTACCCATTTCAAAATTCAGCTGCACAAAATATCAGCTGCACAAGATGAACATTAATAAACGTAGGCTATCAAATGAGTGGCCTAAGAAGAAACATGGAGAAGTTGCAAATTATTGTTTAAAACTTTTAGGGCCCATCCCTTTATTGAAGAAGAAATTTTTGTTTTGAAGTGTCGTATAGAATATTTGTGGCCAATTTGCTGGAAATGATTTCCTAATTCATGTTGAACAAGCTCCAACTTCTGTCAAAATGGTGCCCAGACATGTTTCCACGCTTCACAGTATGATGTGGCACAGAAATTTAAACTTTTACATGAACTTAATTGGACAACTACTGAATTACATGTTTAGCCTGAAATGGAGAATGTAGTGTTAATGTCAGGATGTGATGATTCTGGATTTTACTGGCTCTCATCTGTCAAATTTCTTCCAAGTTCTGTCTTGGCTTCTTAACTGTGAATTGAAAATTTCATTTCACCTTGATATAAGTAATAAGTCTCAACTATTTTAGTAGCAGTACACAGTCCATTGACTCCAACAATAACATACATCTGCATTTTGGTTTCAATATTTAATTGGTGGTTTAATCTCACTTGTTATGCAGTCGTTCATTACCCAGGATCCTCATGATCGTGATCTTTTGGTTAGAAGCCTAAAGAATTTTGATGTTCCAATTTTAAATTATGGGGGTGATGGTTACCATGCGAAGGAATCCTTTCAAATTTCTGGGAAAGTATGTTTGCCTGAAAAATATGGTGCATTTGCACTAGTGAGACTATCTTATTGTGATTCGTGACGACCCTGTCTTAATCTGTGACAGATGCATGAGCTTGGCATCTACTCTCGGCTTGACCAAGTCTTTGATGCTCCTCATGCAGTCAAGGAGGTTTTGATTAGTCAGGCTGGTCTGGATAGATCTGTATGTTTTCCTAACCTGTTTTGCTAGTATTTAATGATAGACCAAATAATACAAGTTTGATTATAAAGCTATTTCGTTCTTTTGTGCATGCGAGTATTAAATTCTTGCATTTGTTTATTTCATCAGTATATTGGGACAAAAGAAACTGATCATAGAGCTGATGAGGTAGCAAAGTTGAAAATTCATGACTTTTGGACTCCGGACAATCATTATCGCTGGACTACTTCTAGATACGGTGGTCATGTATCTGGCAGTGTTGAACCAGTCTATAGTTCACGTCTTCTTCTGTGTAGTAAGTTCTTTCTTTCAATAAAAAATTGCTTTCCAAAATATTATAAAAATATTCAAACATCCAATTTAATTTTTTTTGTTTTGGCATTAGGTTCTGATGCTGCTGAAATTGAAAGACTGAGAGGCAGAATACAGGAGCTGGAAGAATCAATTGCTGCTTTAGAGGGAAGTTGCAAGTCTCTGCTTGCAGAGCAAAGACAGTTGGAGAATGAAGAAGCTGAACTCCAAAAACAACGGGTATGCTCAAAAGAAAGCCAGAAATGCTGCATTATAGCTTATGCTGTATAATGACTAATGACTTGAGTCTTCATATATGCTTCACCTGTCTTTTTAGATGTGCTTATGCATCAAAACTCAAGATAGCATAAATACAATTCTCTGCATTAAATTTAATGAGAAAAATGTAATTTGCATAATTGGCAGGAGGAGGTTATTAGTACTGTTCAGCATGAAAAGAAAAAAAGGCGGGATATGGAGAATGTACTCAGTATGTAGAAAAAACTTAGTTCTAGCAAAAATGATCTTTTATTATCCTTAACGCACATCTTGAATATATGATGGTTGCTTGGTTTTAGATCAAAGGAAAAGGAAAGTTGAACTATTGCAGAAGGAGGATGACTTGGACACTTGCATGGCAAAGCTTATCGATGAGTCTGCACAAATTAGTAATGCGAGGTTCCGATGTGCAATCGAACTCAAGGTGAAATTTGTGCTGGCTAATAAAGGCCTTATTGTTTTTATGTCATTGGAAGTTATAACACCTAACTCTGATTTTTTTTCTGTCAGAATTTACTTGTTAATGCTGTTTCTCAGCAGTGGAATCTTGCTGCAAAACATATGGCCTCCATTGAGTTTGATTCAAAGGTATATTTAGTACAAGGTCATTTATGCTTTGCTAGTGGAACTCAATAATACATTAGAATTTTTAAGAATGAGCATAGTGGCATATTTCTATATAATTAATGCAGAGCATCTTTTACAAAATTTGGAGTTCTGCAAGGAGGAAGATGCTTCCTTTTTATTCATCCTTTTGGTTTATGCAACTTCATGTCTAGTTTGGTTAGAGTTTTGAAGCATTTAACACTTTGTGTGACGTGTACTTTTACTCCCCATTTTCTTTTTCTTGTGATCAATTGCTGTAGAATTTGATGGCATTGGAACAGTAACCACAACTTTGATTCTTTTTATTTCACTTTAATCAAGACTATTGCTTGTTTCATTCATTCACTAGTCTTAACCATATGATAAAATTCTAACAAAGTCTTTCAAAATTTTAAAGGTATAATTATATAAATTAAAATAATCCTTTAGTTTTGATCAAAAGTTTTAAGTTTGACGACTAAAGCCTGATTAGCCAATTAGTTGCAATTTTTGTAAATTGACATTTCAAAGAAGAAATAAGAAAAGAGGCCCTAACTACTAGAATCTTTTTTTTCTTATGATGTTTCAGAAAGTAATTAGTTTTGAAATTAGGTAAGTTCTCAGTGTAAAAGATTCCTTTGCTGAAAAATAAAAAGTTAGCCTATATATGGCAATGTTTTCAAATTTTACCTGGTTTGGAGCTTGCTTAAATTTTAATGGATCACATGACACTCAAGGAAAGATAGAAATCACCACAAAGTTTGTATGTATACCATTTCACACATGGCTTGGATTTTTTATCTTAACACATGATAATAATTGTTAAATTCAGTTGCTTCAAAATTGTTGACATGATGCATTAACATAAGCAAGCAATGTATATCAATTGCTAACATGTTGAGCTCATGATGACATCGAAAGACTTCAACTTTCTATGTTCTGATGTTTACTTGGTGCATAAATTTTCTAGATTAAGGAACTTGAAATCAATCTGAAGCAGCATGAAAAGTTTGCTCAACAAGCGTCGTTACACCTTGAGTACTGTGAGTTCATTATTCTCCTTGTTTGGTGTCAGTTTCTTTTTTGCTGGGAATTTTTTTCTTCGAGCAGACAAAATTTTTATATGAAGCACCTACTTGTTTATGTTGGACTCTGGAAACAACTATATAAATGTACACACGCTCGCAAGCACCTCGCACACTTGTTTCAGCAAGTGTATGAGGGTGATGAAATGGTGATAAACAAAGGGAATTTATTTAGACATATTTGTTACAAAAAATTTCATGTACTTTGACTCTTTGCATTGGACACCATAAGGCAAGAAGGAGGTAGAAGGAAAGCGAGAACAGCTGTTGGTTGCTAAGAAGGATGCAGAATCAATTTCTGCTATTACTCCAGAGCTTGAAAAAGCATTTTTAGAGGTTCGTTTATCCTACTGCTCAAAATAAGAGTTGCACTTGAAATTTTCTCACTTCGAGTTTGACAAGAGGATTGCAATAATGACTATTTAAACTGACTTTAACGTGTTATATATTTGACAAATCTGTTATTATTTTATATGGACGAATGCCATGGATGTATGGAAAAAGGAAAGGACACTTGATAAGCATGTAACTTGAGCTAATAAAGAATGTGTCATAGAACTGATGCTGCTTGATTTAATTGGAGTAGTTATTTACTAATAGCTTCATAGAGGGTTCTGCATCTTCTGCCTTATTGGCTTGAGTATGTTCCCCTTTTCCTTGGACCTAGTGTTCAATGACTGAGTACATCATAACTTTGAAGTTGGTTGCTACTATGAAATAGAGAACTCTAATGACTAATAACAGATTAATAGTTAGTGCCCGAATTTTAGAATGTAATTTTATAGCCCAGTTAAATAGCGGTTCAATGAAGTTTGTAGCTTATTCTTTATAAAGTTCTCCTTCCACTATTACTTATGTGTTTAATACCCATTGTTATAAAAGAAAATTTATGGGACACTTTGCCAACTTAGGAGATTGTGGGGATTAAAACCCAAATCCTGCTCTCCAATTGGAATATGGTAGCCACCATAAATATATGGACAATCGCAATTTAATGATCAGAGGTAGTCAAGTAAATCTGTCTGTAGACATGATTTCACAACATTGTGTCTCATCTTGAATGAGCAGGCTTTATGAAGTGATTGATTCTTATCATTATGGTTATTTAAGTGGAAAAGCCTAATATTTCAATAACAGTGTCTCATAGAAGCTCCTGCATGCGTGTATAGTATTCCAAATTTTCAACTTTAAGACCTTTTTTGTCTTTGAATTAATGGCAGGCCTAGTATGTCATGTAGTTGCATCAAATGAAAATTGAAAGTGAAAACATTAACTTCATGGATTCATAATTAAATCACCATGATAGAATAAACGTACTTTCATACATGAAATTGATATTGTTATTATTTCTTGATGATTATGTGCTGCTTTTCTGAAATAATTTAGTATCAAGAAAAGAAAAATATATCTTTGCTGCCTTACTCTTCCAGTTTTTAGATTTGGGTTTCTAAAATATTACTGAAACAGATGGGTTAGTAAAATACTTGTGATATTTACATAAAAAAGGTCCAATTGCTTGTTTTGGCCTAGTTGATTAGTCTCCTTTGATCTTAGCATATCCCTTTTACTGCAATGAATGGTTATTCTGATAAATTGTGGTGATCTTTGATTTTTGTTAATAGATGCCTACAACAATTGAGGAGTTGGAAGCTGCAATTCAAGATAACATGTCTCAAGCAAATTCCATTCTTTTTCTTAACCATAATGTACTGCAGGAATATGAACACCGTCAACAGAAGGTATCTGCTATTTACCCTCACTGTCCACCGTAAGTCATAGTTTTAGCAACTGTCTCAGCAGTGCAACCGATTTACATTTTAAAATTTACTGCAGATAGTGACAATTTCCAAAAAGCTGGAATCAGACAAAGAGGAACTAAAGAAGTGTTTAGCTGAAATAGATGCCTTGAAGGTGAGTTTATTTGACTTTAGACTTGTTCAATAATTGTTGGCGACTGAGAAAGGGAGAAAAGAATAAAAGCGAGAAAAGGAACATAGTTAAGAGCTAATGTTCATGAAACCGATCTTGCAAATTTCGTTAGTCAGGGTCAATTCATTTATGGGCTGATTTGTTAAATAATTGCAAGTTTAGGCTCCGTTACTTTGTTGAATTTTCATTCGGTTATTATTTTACTGGTCTCTGGTCTTGTTTGGTACTGAAACGGACTTGGTATATTAGTATATTGGAGCTTGAACTTCAAAAAACCTTGATGGCTCATTATTTTTGTTTTAATGAATGAATTTTTTTTAATTTTAATTTCAGAAAAGTCTGTGCTACTTTTGCTTGGTAATTAGTCACCATGTTTGATATTTAGCACTGATAGGAGGGGGTGGGGAGAATGGAGCATATATAGTACTAGTATTCGATATTTTTATTTAGGGCTCACACTATTTGTTAATTCTCCTTTATAGAATAATATCTTGGATTTGGCTTTATATTTTTCAACTCCTCTTACGCAGGAAAGTTGGCTTCCAACTCTAAGAAACCTGGTTGTTCGCATAAATGAAACTTTCAGTCGTAACTTCCAAGAGATGGCTATCGCAGGAGAAGTGTTGTTGGGTAACATTTCTATCTTTTATTGTTATCCTCATTTGAGTCAGTGTTTAACTATATAATAAAAAAGTGTAATGTTTCATATATTGATTGGTCAACTTTTATGTGACATTCTGGTACACTTTTTTATATTGTTTTCCAGATGAACATGAAAAAGACTTTGATCAATTCGGAATACTTATAAAAGTAAAGTTCAGGTAAACTACAAATTTATTTCTGCATTCTGAAAAAGACTTTTATTGTTACCCTTTTTTATTTACACGGAACTTATTGTCAAATTAAATGCATTTTTTCATCTGTTTAGCTGCTCTTTGGACTAAATTTAAAAAAACGATCCATCACGTGTTATCGCACTTTTTTTATGTTTATCTTTTCTTCTTTTTTTTCCTCACGATCGGGGAAGTAGGTGTATTACTCTTGCTTGTCAATCATTTGATAGCCAGAGTTCTTTGACAAGTTTCTAAATTCACTCTTTGACAGATAAAATTTTTGAGACAATTTTGTTTTGGAATGTTTGAAACAATGAGAAACTATTCTCTCTTGTTTATGTTCTTGTTTGGTTTCATGTGCATGAACTAAGGCAAACAGGACTGCTTCAAGTTCTCAGTGCTCATCATCAATCTGGGGGGGTATTATACATAATATTTCCCTGTCCTTATAACCAAACTAATTAAGTACAAACGTTGACTCTCTTTGAAAATTCTGTGTGTAGGAGCGATCAGTTTCAACAATTCTTTATCTCGTGTCCCTTCAAGACCTCACGAACTGCCCATTTAGGGTAGTTGATGAAATTAATCAAGGTTAGATTTTTTTCTCTCTTCCACGTAACGCACAGTGAAGAAATTATTGTAATATGGTTTTTTAATCCCAGGAATGGACCCTATAAATGAGAGAAAGATGTTTCAACAGTTAGTGAGAGCTGCCAGTCAACCCAATACTCCACAGTAAGACCAAAAATTTGCATCTCTTCATTCAATTTTCATTAAAAAAAATGGCTTAATGCATGATTTGCCCCCGGATTTGGCCTCAAAAGCCAAATGACCCCCTTAACTTTAAAAAGCACCCGGTTACCCCCCTCAACTTGTATAAAAGCACCAATTTGCCCCCTGAATGCCACGTGTCACCTTCTAGTTATTTTGACTTTTCAAATATGTAATTTTTCTCTATCCGGGGACAAATTGATGCGTTTTTTACAAGTTGAGGGGTGCAAACTGGTGCATTTTTGAAAGTTCAGGGGGTAACGGGGCGCTTCTTAAAGTTCAGGGGGCAAATGATGTATTATGCCAAAAAAAATTTACATATATTAATTGAAGTTGTATGTTGTTCGCATAGGTGTTTCTTACTAACGCCAAAGTTGCTACCCGATCTGGAATA
Organism: Euphorbia schlechtendalii; assembly: GCA_949673415.1. Taxonomy (NCBI): domain Eukaryota; kingdom Viridiplantae; phylum Streptophyta; class Magnoliopsida; order Malpighiales; family Euphorbiaceae; genus Euphorbia; species Euphorbia schlechtendalii. Next base: position 10,718 of record CATIWQ010269987.1, on the reverse strand, counting down.
CAGCGAAGCGTGTAGCATTCTGAATATAATGAACGGACCTTGGATCGAGCAGCCTGCTAAAGGTAAAGTACAATATTGTATTGTTTGAATGGGTGCGAATCGATTCGTTGTAAAATATTTTGGTTTTGAGCAGCGTGGAGCAGCGGAGAATGTTGGAGAGTCGTGACTGGACAGGTAAAAGAAGGTTAGTACTTTACACGAAATGGGCATTCGAATTGCGTGATGGATAAGTTGATAGCCATTTGTCATTTGTTCTCCAAATGCTAACTTAACTATTCTTTTTTGTCTCATTTTTGTAAATGAAATGAATCCATTCTCTCTAGGTGTTCCCTTTTTTTAGCAATATCTGCTTATTCTTGCTATTTTAAAAGCGTTCTACTCTTATTTGATGCTTTAAATACTCCTCGTCACTCGTTAGCTATTCTATCAATTTTATAAGCATTTTTCGGAAGTGTTTTATGGTAAGCTTCATGAGTTAAAAGTAAGTTTTAAAACAGTTCTACAGCTTCTCTGAAGAAGCAAATTGCAAGTATTTAAAGTTTGACCAAGTAAGAATTATGCTCTCAGCTGTTGGTGGTTGGTTTTATTTGTCCATTTAGTATCTGCATCTAAACCAATAAAAAGGTATTACACTGTTAAGATGACTAGTTTATTTCTCGTACATTGTATAAAAAATCGTTCCTGGTTACAAACTTTTCTGGGTTATTTAGGAGCTGAAAATGTATTGATAATTTCAATTTGCATTTGAATTCTCTAAAATTGAAAAATAAATTTAGAGTAAAATTGAGTAAATCTAATATTCTTTTTTCACTTCCACTCTATCACTCTCGTACTTTACTTTAAATTTATTTTAGAGAAATTTTATCCTCCAAATTGACAAATAAAAAGTAGGTAAAACAACTACAAACATTGGGGATACGGTGGTTTTTACAACTTGAAAGCTAGTTAATTGCTCTTAATGTAATTGTTAAAGATTTTGGGACTGTTTACAAGTTAAAGATAACATCTAATCAATAAGCTACAAGCACCAGCAATCACAACATAATTCCATAAAACCTAAACAGCACAACGCAGTTGATGGATTCTTATACCATTCATAGACAGCCGTTATTGCCTTGTGCAAAATCATGATTGGTTGGGATATACCCTGGTTTAGAAGTAGTAAATTATCACTCAATCCCTTCCAAATGTGCTTATAACTAAATCCAATACTTTTTTAAATTCTGCAAACCCAAAACTCAAAATTCACAATCAATGTCATCCATATCTGTCCTAATTTTTTCCAATATTTTCGAAGGGGAAAAATATACAGGTGCTAGATATATCAGACATTGGATGACGATTCGAATTCGAGCATGTCCCTTATATTTAACCGAATCGAAGGCCCCATCGATGAGCATATAAATGCACTTCTCCAATATACACCCTTCGCCCCTTTCGGCCTGTTTGTTTCTACTGATTTCTGCCACATCAAATACACACATTACTACCCTCTACTTTTTCAAAGACGACGTATTTACAAATACATACAAAAAGAAAACTTACTATTGCAGCCAGCAAGTTTACAAGAAGGTCATCTTCTGTGAAATCTGCCTTTCCGAAAGGAATGTGAACAATTCCCGTTTTGTCTGCCCTGAATTCTACTTTTCCCTTCTTGAACTCTGCTATTGCCTGCAACACAATCGAGTGAAACATGTAAATGATGAAATATCCAATTTATTTCCACTGCATCAATAAAGTTTCGAACTTTATTATCGCGGAAGCAGTTAGCATGCATCTGCATTGTTTTGTTCAAAGTATGAGATTGTAAACTAAGGTATTTCGTGGAGTGAAAACGATAATCAATTTTAGGCGATTAAGAGGGGAAAAGGCAAAAGTATACCTGAGGTAAATTAGTAGCCACCGTACCAGCTTTTGGATTTGGCATGAGTCCTCTTGGTCCAAGAATCTTACCTAGGCTAGCAACCTGTTACAAAATTTAACCGAAAATCAATACACTATACCAAATAAATTAAATCGATACTATGAAAAGGCGCCCACAAAGTATCAAGCTTTATCAACAGAACTCATCAAGATATCCGAAGCATTTATCAAATTGAAAATCAAGTAACTCTCGTTGAGGAAAAGTAAATGTATATTCATTTTTACTATTTATCATCTTCTTCGTGTTAATAATAGATAAACTTGTCCATAGGAATAGAAAAGCATTTATAAATCCTCATAGTAAGATTCTCAAAATATTAAGCAAGAACAGTGATTTCAGGGCATATATAACTTATAAGTTTATACAATTTATACCTTAGGCATCATGTCAGGGGATGCTATTAATTTGTCAAAGTCCATGAATCCTTCTTTAATTTGTTCTATCAAATCCTCTCCACCAACCAAATCTGCTCCTGCGTTTTTTGCTTCGTCGAACTTTTCACCTGCCAAAGTTCAACAATTTAGTTCACAATAAGATAAGTACAAAATAGGGTGGAGCATCTTGGAAGAATTTACAACTTTTCTACAGTTGAATACAACTTCACATTAATAGCCATTTACGGAATCACAGAGTTTAACGTATCGAGATTCGAGAAACGAGAGGCTCTGACTAAAAAAATAGCCCACAAATCAGTCTTATGCTATCTCACACTTATATCCACTTTGATCATCCTTGTAATTTGTTTCATTGATTGTACTCCAATAATATATATAACTGGCACATATTCATAACGCATCGAGATTCAAGGAACGAGAGCTCTGACTAGATAAAGTGTAGTTTTCAATACTCATTAGATCACCATTGGCACATGTAACAACATTACTGAATTCGAAATTTGGTGCACATATATCAATTTAATCCTTTTCCTCGAAGCTTTTTCCATAAATTTGGTACTCTTGATAAAAATAACTAAAAGAATAAATATGATCGACAGCTCCTTTTTGAAAAAAATTGCCTTATTGAACTTACAATAATAACAAAAAAAAATCCCCATCCCATCCGAATCGAATTGGGATTCAAACCTGTGACCTCTAGGATCACAGCTTCAGTCCCAACCACTAAATTAAGAACTTTGCCACATCGACAACTTCTTTTGAAACTTGATACTTACGTAAATTCATTTACTTTTGTCGAAACAATTCGTAGTAATAATTATTCCTTGATTTGTCTTGTTCGTAAATCTTATGGCTAGTTACTTGAAAGCCAAATTTTTTCTTTCATATAAATTTCAATAGCACTAAAATTAAATAGAGAACAAAACCCCATCCCCGCCAAGAATGTGACTCGAACTTGGCCTCTAGAGGTTGTAAGTTCAGTTTAACCACTAGGCTAAGACATTGGTCACAGATTTCTGAAAAAATTAGTGATACTAATTCAATTATAAAAAAAAGGTAAGCCAGCATTGCAATTACTACCCACAGAAGTATTGGCTTTTGAATAGGGCTATTTAAAATATTATTCACACGATGCATCAACAAACTCAGATTTCAGGTAGACTTTCTTTCGTATTCCTAAAATTTAATCAACCAAGACCCCTTATTTTCACCAGAGGTTCAAATAGTTATTCAGCTATTTTTTCTTTAAACACTCATCTCCCATTTCATCAACAGAACACTTGAAATATATTGCACTTAGGAAAAAAATATAAATGACGCCGCTAAAAGTCTGCAAATGATAGTCTTTTTGGAAGAAAATACTTCAAACTTTTCTCAGGAATAAAACATGATAATGAATTCATTTATATCTATTTTGGAAATAGCCACCATGAACAGCACCTTGTTGATAAGAAAAAAGCATTCTAAGAGTAACTTAAAAACACAGACACTTATTAAGTGTATCAATGCATATTTGGATTATGTAAGTTAGTACTGTAACTACCTTGTGTAAGCACGGCTACTTTAACAGTTTGTCCAGTTCCCTTGGGCAAATTCACCTATTCAAGAAAAAAAAAGGACAATTAGTGTCACTATAACAAATACTTGGTACAGCAAGTAAATTAATTTCGCCAATGTATCTAACTAAGAACTCACAGTAGCTCTTAGTTGTTGGTCGTTGTATTTGGGATCAATGTTGAGACGAAAATGAGCTTCAGCAGTCTCGACAAACTTCGAGTTTGCCATTTTCTTCAGCAAAGAAATTGCTGTCTGTAAGTCATACTCTTGCTTAATTTCCTTCAGTTTTTGAATTTCCAAGAATCTCTTAGACCTCGTCTGTCATTTACAATGAAAGTGCATATTGTTGAGTTTTTACAATCGAGCGATAAACTTATAAAATCGTAAGGAATGCCAGTATCGATTAAGCATACAAAACCCTGAAATGAAAACAAATTTGATTGCCATATTATAGAACTGAATTACATAGGCTCCTAACAGGATAAAATGAAGAAATGAAAAGGATAACAAATATAGATTTCACACAATGAACCAACCAAACCCACCTCCCAATTCATCTTAAAAAAGCCAGAATTGAAAAAAAGATACAATCTTTTCTATAATTTGACAACCTAAAGAAATTCCCATCATTATTTACTAATCAATAAAGCATAATAAATATAAATTCCAAACAATGTTCTAACAAAACCCATATCCCAATTCATCCTAAAATGGCCAGAACTGAAAAAAAGTTACAATCTTTTCTATAATTTGACAGCCTAATGAAATTCCCATCATAATTTACTAATCAACGAAGGATTTTAAACAATGAACTAACCAAACCCACCTCCCAATTCAACCTAAAAAGAGAGAACTGAACAAAAAGGTGCAATTTTTACCCTATCTCTCTTCATGAGCAAAGCAGCCTTCCCTTTCTTAGGCTTAACCGGAGTAACTGTAGCAGTGGCAACATCACCTCCTTCCGGCTCTTCCACATCATCGGAGATCTCCGCCTCAGCGGCCTCAGCGGCCACAGCAGCCACTGCGATGTAGCAAGTTCCATGCTTTGAATCCTTTTGTGTAAATATATTGATAGACTTGGTGGGCTTTCTCTCACCAGAAGAACCAAAAGCCAATGAAGGATAGAGAGAAAAAGATTTAGGCTTAAAGGAGAGGATAGAAGGGGTGAGGTCTTGTGGGTGTACAATGGAGGAGGCGTAGGTTAGCATGAGGGAAGAAGGGGGAGAACAAGTAGCCATTGTTGGGGTTTGATGTTGGTCTCCAGAAGAGAAGCAAAGAGAAGAAAAATGTTATCTTTCTCTGTTTTTATCCAATTTGATTGGGAAGAGATAAGAGGCTATTCCATTTCTGCTCAAGTTTGTGGATACCGCGTCATTTCTATGCTATTCTAATACCTGCCCTTTTCTTTCTTTTGATGTGTATTTTACTTTGAAGCATTTTAACTAGAAAGAAATACTACCATTTAATAAATAATTAGTATTTCCAACTTTATTGTTAAACATTTTTTTTAAGCAGTTGCATTGCAGGAATAAGGATTCGAACCCCTGATGATTTCATCCATTTTGTGATGTACCATTCAAATTAAACTTTATTGTTAAACATTAATCACTGAATTCTCAAATGGTATAAAGTTTTATTATTTTTTAGAGTAAATTTACAAAAATATTCTTGATTTTGTAAAACGGGTTTGAGGAAAAAAATTTATAAAAAGGGATTTGTGGTTTCAAAAATATTTTTTTCTCAGATTAGAGATGTTACGAAAAACATTTTAATCAATTCAATATTCCCATACTTTAACCTTATTATATAAAAATTATATATTACGATTTGAGTAAATTTCAAATATTTTTTCATTTTTTAAGATTTTATAAACTTTGCCATCATATTTTAATTAAGAAAATACTTACACTTTTAAACAAATGTATCACTAATGCAGTGGAGTCAGGATTTGGATTTCGGGGGGCACGATTTTGTATAAGCTAATGTAGATGACATTAGACGAATGTGAAGCGATAGTAATTTTGGGCAAAAGAAATGGATAATACTATCTATGATACTTATACCAAGACGTAATAAGTTAAAAAATTACATAATAATATGAACTAAACGAGTGAAGCATTAACTCTGATTAAGTCCTAAGTAAGATCATATCAACGAATATATTCCAAAATTTATACGAAAAAATAAGTACAAACGATTTTATATTCAAATTGAAGTACATAAAAATAAGAAAATAGTTCTCAAACACTTGTTGAAACATTTTCTAAACAACTTTTGCTATCGTAGGCGTAGTAACTGTTATATATGAATGAGTATCGAAAATTAGGAGTTGTTGAATTTCCCATTCAAATAATTTTTTCTCTTTTAAAAAAATACTATCTAAATATTCAAACATTAAACTAAATTTGGAAAATGCCGGCTATATAAATGAAAAGTTGAAAAAAAAATTAGGTAACTGAAAATGAATTAACTAGAAGAGTAAAAATTAAAAAATCAGTCAACCAAAATTAGTTAAAAGAGCAGTAAGTAATAATATGTTTCTTTCCAAGAAGGCTTGTTTTTAATAATTTCTTTCGTAATTTAAGTAAAATAGAAAATATAACTGAAATAGATGTACATGGTTAATTGATCCAAATTAATTTTGAAATAATAATTAATTCTTCCTTGCTTTTTTCATTAAAACAACCATGGTTTCATCTTTAAGCTCGGTTGGATACAAATTGTGTTCCACCGTTTCCGGTAGAGGGGATGGAGGAGGATTCCGGCGGCCACTGCCCCGCCTCTCCCTCCACCACTGCAGTAATGTGCATTGCATTTATATTAATCAACTCAAAATATTTCAATTAAAATGGATAAGATTACATTTTATCGTGGCATAATTTAATATTGAAAATCTTTCATTTGCAAATTGAAACCACATATCCCCTTTTGCAAAAATAAAAATTTCCCATATTCTGTATTGCAAATGAGTGTAAATCACATGATACTTTCTGAAGTTTGCCACTAAATTTATTTAAAGTGGATTTGAACTTGGTGGTAAGGTTGAGATTTTGAATTTAGTTGTTTATAATGCTCACACTAAATTTACTATCAATTTTTATAGAAGGTTAAGATGTGTTAAACTTCACAACTTTACCAAATTTAAACTTGTAGAATTCTTTTTTTATCAAAAACAAAGAAAAAACTGTGAAAATTGTTAGAATTTTCGAGGCTCATACAAAACTTTCAAACCATTATTTCTATTGTTTCATCATGGGAGTAGTGATGTGAAATTTGATTCGATAGTGAAAAATAGACATGGGCATAGTCGTGTTCGAGTCAAATGTAACTAAAAATTAGTAGTTCAAATTTGGTTCGGCATGGCATTTTTTCACATAAAACTAGTTTCCCATTATACATTTGTGTCCAACAAAAATATTAATTTTGGGTTTCATATTCTATGCATCCATTCTACCAAAATGCAAAAATTTAATTCACCTTCCTTGATTAACACACATGCGTAAGGTATGTTTTTTCAATTAATTTTTTTGTATTGTTTTTTTTATTTATCTCTCAAATCATTCATTTTTTGACATATTATTTTAAAGTTATTCATTCATCTTATTTTTATCTTCGAAATAATATTCATTATGATATTTTTTTTTTCAAATTTTGCTAAGTGATCAAGCTTTCTTTAAACTGGACTCGACATCGACTGAAAGCAATATGAAAATGGTTAGACACAGAGAGTGTCTTAGAGACTCTTCGACGACTAAGTGAGTAATGGAATTTAAGTTAAAAAAGGGATTCAAAATTTTGTTTTTCACCACAAGGTAGTCCTAGATGGGTCTTCACCGTGGGCAACACCTTTAAGTCATCTGCACATCTAGATTAATTCCTGATCATCAATTTGAGGGTGTTTCGAAGGATAAGATGGCTGACCCTAACATTAAAGATTGCTCCATACACTGGTGGATGCTTAAAATGAACCAATCCCTACTCCCTACCACTAGACTACACCCTTGGGGTTGAATAAATTCAAATCTTTTATCTCCGTTACTCCATTATCAATCATGTCATCCACTTAATCTTTGACACATGTCTATTTTCTGGTACACGTGAATGAAAAATGGACACATTGAAAATACTGAATTAGAAAGAAAGGGCAATAGGTAAATTGTATGATTCGTATCCAAATAAAATTACAGAATATATATACATATATATTCAAATTCTGTAAAAGTCAGCCTTTATACAGGCATGACAAAAAAACACATAGGAATTGATTTTTGCTTTAATCAATTCCTGCATAGAATAAGGATTGTGACTAGGAAGAATTTGGATTCTGTTCGAGAATTTGTAACTATTAAAATTTAATCATTCATCCATTCCTCTATTTTCATTGATTGAGATTTAATATTTAATTATTTATAGGGTGTACAAAGCAATAAATCTAACCTACTAAAATGTAATGAAGGCTGAAATTGATTAAAATTTGCAGCCTCACTCATTCTCAAATTTAAAGAATCCAAATTCGATTAAAAAATTGTGAGTTCATATTTTTCCTTTGATAAGATTTCTTGTTGAATATGATTATTTTAGGTCTAACTGAGGAGGATTCTAGATTTCAAATTTGGTGAAGTCAGAAAGTTCAGTTAATCTCGACCATTTATGTTTACTAAAGAATATATGTTATATTGTACCAATTCACAGACATAACAGCTACAATCAAAGGAGGACTTAACATGAAGTCAAATCCCCTTACATGTATAATCTGCTCTACTTAACAATTTTGTAGCATGATTTGCACACAGATGTACATGGATAAGGCTAAAAATACTACATAGACCGCAAGACAAACAAGCCCTTGGGCTGGTCTTAATCTGAAAACAATTGATAAACTGCAACATATATTTTTTTAATCCCTAACAAACAATTTCGAATACCCACAAACATAAGAATACTTACTTGAGCCATAACATCAACCGGTATTGCAGAATAGAACCATCATGCTAAACGGAGATAGATCTGTGTGTCTACTGTGAAATATCACCAAGTATATTATCTAAAGACGGATGAAGTTCAACCTAGTTGTAAAACTATCGAGATAAAGCTTTGCAGTAATATGTTCATGTTTGAAGAAGATGATCATCGCGTAATAAACAATAAGAGCATTTGATACAGATTATTCTCACAAAACACATCGAAATAAAAAATAAATAAAAAGAAACACAATAACAAATGGTAGGAGGAAGAAAAAGCATTGTTAGACTTTTTCTCCCTCCGTAACGAACAAATTTACAAGTGTAAGAAATCAAAATTCTCAAATTAATTTTTCTTATGTTGAGCAGGCCCGGCCTTGTAACTTGATCAAGAAGTATCGCTGGCCCAAAAAAATTTATTTATGTATTAGACTACTAGTATTTAAAAAGCCCAATTTATAACTATTTAATTAAATATATTAGTTAATACTATTAAAATATTACATGATTTCATGTCATCCTTTCTCTAAAACTGCTTGGAAGCAAGGAATTGAAGAATCATAAAGAAAAGGGGATGAATGGATGGTAAATTAAAGGACGATATATGATGGAAACATAAAGTATCTATGTTTGGAAGGAAGATATGGACTTATAAAATAAGATGGTTATGTACATTACTTAAATATCCTTAAAAATGGGTGTTTTAATAAATAAATTAAGAAAATAAGTGTGATAATGAAATTGTACAACATCTTCCTCTCGAATTCGGCAAAATTAAGCGGACTGCACAATGTATAAAAACATTGGATGTGAACGGAAGAAATTCTGCTCAAATTCCTTCCATCTCAGCCCTCACTTTCGTCCCAAGCACAGGTTTTAGGCTCTCATCCTTCACTTTCCAGTGAGATATGGTCACCCAAGCAGATACTTAATTAACTCTCATAATCAATTCTCAATTCATCCATCTATCAAACTTCCCCATCCCCTTTCAATAGCTTTAATGGATACATTCAGTTTTCCCCCAAAAAAACTCACCGGATATTTCCGTTCTTCTCTTTATTTCTAAAGATCTGATGGAGATGTTTTCTACCAAAAGAAGACAAGTTCCACATATAGAAAGAGATCAAGAACCATTTAACCTCTGTCCTCCTCCACAGCAGCAAAAGCAAAAGAAGCCCAACCTAGATACTTTTGTAGAAAAGTTCATGCTTTGACTTGTGACTTATGTGCTAACCGAAATAATGAGGCAATGTTACTTTCTAACCAAGTGCATATTCAGTCATGAGCAATTCTTAGCTAGCTAGTTGCTAGCTTAGTCATATCTCTCACCCGAAGTTATATTCACACCGCGAATATACATGTTACATAACTGTTTAGTTCATATGTGCTAAGTTATCATTAGTTATGCACTAGTGCAGAAACGGCTTTTCGGGACGGTTATTTTCGGCTTTTCCGGACGGTTTTGAACCGTCCGCACAAGCCGCGACGCTATTGATTGCGCACTAATGCGGACGGTTCTAAAACCGTCCAGAATAAGTAGCATTCCGGACGGTTCTTAAGAGAGAACCGTCCGGAATGCTATATAAAAGACCCAAAAAGCTGTGTAAGAGCAATACGGACGGTTCTTTTATAAGAACCGTCCGTAAAGAGCATTTAGGCCGGTTCTATTATAAGAACCGTCCTAAATGCTCTAATTTTTTTTAAAAAAAATTATTTAAAATACTTCATTTATGAGATACGTTGCTAAAAATTGGATTGAAGGGAGCCCTATATTGTAGTTTATTAATGCCATTAACCTGTAATGCTCTAATTTCTTTTCTTATTTTTGTTAGTTCCCATACTGTAAGCCTGTTTCCCTTCTGTGTATTAAAGAACAATCGA